>BLSH010231721.1:935125-980457 GCA_018402905.1 Glandirana rugosa
ATAGCAAAATTGTTCCTTGGAAAGAATTAACGAGGAAAAAACCAGACACGTTTTATGACAACTTCCACAAAACACTATATAGCCAATCTATTGACGACACAATTACGGTAATTGTTTGACGTAGTATATACATTAAATAAAACGACTATCAATGTAAAATTTTGTGTAATAATAACACGTGATGGAGATGTGTTACGGACCGTGTCGTTAACTCTTTTGCTACCTTCTGATCTTTCCCGTCCTTTTCTTTTACACTGGGTGCCAGTTAGTTTCTAATAGACATGCAACGTTATGGTATGAAAGAACTTAGGTTGTGCAAAGTTTCAGGGCAATCGATTGAGGTTTAGGCACTTTATGGTACGTTAAGCAACATTAAGCAGTTTTCACATTAAACGTTTTAGTATATCCCCTTGATGTCCCACATGGCAGCAGTTTTTGCAAAGTATGGTATTGCAACGTACAGATAATCTTTGATTGACCGTGGGTCACATTTTCTTTTCCTGCCCTTTCTAGTCTTCCATCGTTTTCTCAATTGCTGTGCCAGGCATTGTGTAGAGGTAGTGCACAATAATAATGTGTTTTAAAATGTAACTATCAGCAAAATAAATTACATATATGATGCAGTTTGTTAATGGCATTAACACAGCAGTTATCTAACCGATATATCACAAAACACCTTCAACAGTATTTTGCACAGACCAAAAAAGGAGCAATTAAGAAAGGTTCCTTGTTAAAACGATACTAAAGGCTAGTTTTGTTTTTTTTTTAATAACAAACATATTGTACTTACCTCCTCTATGCAAGGATTTTGCACAGAGTGGCCCGTTTCTGGGGTCCCTCGGCGGCGTTCCTGGGTCCTCCTCTTTTCGAGTGACCCATCAGGGCAGCGCTCTCCCTGGGGTCACTCGTGCGGGCGCGCTCCCATGTCCTATTGCTGCGTCCATTGACACAGACAGCGGGACATGGCGCCCCCCCCCCCCCCCGCTTCCACATCACTGGACTTGATTGACAGCAGCGAGAGCCAATGGCTTCCCTGCTATCAATCTATCCAATCAGGACCCGAGGCACCGGCTGGAGCTGCTGGGCTCATCCCCGACACGGGAACGATCGGGCTCGGGTAAGTAAACGGGGGCTCTGGGGGGCTGCTGCACTACAAAAGGTTTTTCACCTTAATGCATAAGGTTTACATACACTAAGGCTGGCCATAGATTATACAATTTTCTTGTACAACTTACCAAATCCATATATTATGAGGTCAAACCTAAACACTTTCAGACGCGTGCATTACATGTGTTGAAGGTAAATCTAAAGGAAATTAAATATACAAATTGTAAAATGTATGGCCAGCCTAGTAAGCAGCCATTAGATGTGGGGATAGGTTTGACTATTCAGGCATCATTATGTTTCTAATGAACCAACCACCAAAGTAGATGACCTCAGCATACAAACTTAGAAACAAAAACTGATAAGGTATGCTGGTAAATTTTTAATGGCTGGGGGCATCTCAAAGTTGCACGATGGCAATTGATAGGAGTGGAATACACTGCTCAAAGGCATGCTCAAACCATTTGTTTTTGTGATTCAGTTTCCATGGGATGACTTCCATCATTGCCTAGTAAAAACAGACAGCTCTATCTGTTGTGTTTTTGTACTGGTTATATTGAATCAAAAAATTATTATACCATATCCAAGTCACATTAGCAAATGTGGCAAATGCCTGAATTGCCAGATTGTCTGGATCTAAAGAGATAGAGATTATAACTCCTCCATTTAAAATCTTTAAAAAAGTGTCATGATAAATGGTACACATTAAAATTAAAATGATGACAGTGATGCTGAATTAGGTAAACTGTACAAAATCTTTAGTTCCAAATTCTGTGAATATTCACCTAAATTATCCAATCAGATTACAAATGTTTCCACATAATTGGGTATTCAAAATTAACAGAAATGTTTGCTTTTCACATGACTGGATAATTGAAGTGAACATTAACGCAATTATTTGGGTGAAGATTCTAAATGTATTTGTAAATCAGCCTCTTGGTATCCATAGTTACATCAGATTTTTTGTAATTGTCACTGTTCAAGCTGTATTTTTTTTTCTATTCTTTACTAATTTATACCATTAAAATATATATAAAAATAAGCAAAAAGGAATAATAGTAAAGGAACATTTGCCACAAAAAAATAAAATTATATATATATATATATATATATATAGTGACATTATGTGAGGCGAGGAGATCGATGGGCGCTATGTGTGGCTTCGCATGCGTTCATTTGGAGTGGACTAGGGTGGAATCCGGTCCAGGTTTTACCAACCACCTTGGCAGGGTTGGTTCCGGACCGGATTGTGTGGTCCACTGGAGTCCACCATCAGGTGGTTCAAATAACCAGGCCTAGCGGAAAGATCTGCTCTGGCCTGGAACTCAGGAATCATGAAGCCTGAGAGGTAGCTGACACATGGAAATGTGCTAATGGACTATAATCAAAAAGGTTTGCATTGTGTAGTTTTGTGGGCGTCTGAGAGAAGCCCTGCACCGCTCAGATAGGAAAAGCTGAAATGTTAGTTACTGCGCAGTTGGCGAGGATTTATTTTCTGTTTTGTTTTATTTTTTTTCAACTTGCCACCTTTTAAATAAACCTGGCATCCCGACAGATTTTAAGAAAACCTGCTGTGTGAACTGCCGTTTTCTCAGGGAAGATGATCCCCACTGAACTAATCCCTCACAATATACAGTTGTGCTCCTAAGTTTACATACCCTGGCAGAATTTATGATTTCTTGGCCATTTTTCAGAGAATATGAATGATAACACAAAAACATTTCTTTCACTCATGGTTAGTGTTTGGCTGAAGCCATGTATTATCAATCAACTGTGTTTACTTTTTTTTTAATCAAGAAAGGTTTTTATTGAGTACAAGATTTTCAATACAATACATCATAAGGCATATTTGCATTAAACGTCAAACAGTAAGCTGACATTAAAGTCTTTTTTCCATTCCACAGAGTCTGTAAGCAGTTACAGTAACCAAATATTAGTTTGTGTTTTGACGTCTCCAGTACACATTTATAAAGATTTAATGTTTCAAAATACATCTAATGTGTCCAGTCTATTCACTCCCATCGCCCAGATGACACCTTTTATGTCTGTATTAGTGTTTACTCTTTTTAAATCATAATGACAACAGCAACTACCAAAATGACCCTGATTAAAAGTTTACAGCCTGGTGATTTTGGCCCGATAACATGCACACAAGTTGACACAAAGGGGTTTGAATTAATATTAAAGGTAACCATCCTCACATGTGATCTGTTTGCTTGTAATTAGTGTGTGTGTGTATAAAAGGTCAATGAGTCTCTGGACTCCTGACAGACCCTTGCATCTTTCATCCAGTGCTGCTCTGACATTTCTGGATTCTGGGACATGGGGAAAGCAAAAGAATTGTCAAAGGATCTGCGGGAAAAGGTAGTTGAACTGTATAAAACAGGAAAGGGATATAAGAAGATATCCAAGGAATTGAGAATGCCAATCAGCAGTGTTAAAACTCTAATCAAGAAGTGGAAAATGAGGGGTTCTGTTGAAACCAAACCATGGTCAGGTAGACCAACTAAGATTTCAGCCACAACTGCCAGTAAAATTGTTCGGGATGCAAAGAAACCCCCACAAATAACTTCAGGTGAAATATAGGACTCTCTGAAAACATGTGGTGTGGCAGTTTTAAGATGCACAATAAGGAGGCACTTGAAGAAAGATGGGCTGCATGGTCGAGTCGCCAAAAGAAAGCCATTAATACACAAATACCACAAAGTATCCAGCTTACAATACGCCAAACAGCACAGAGACAAGCCTCAAACCTTCTGGCCCAAAGTCATTTGGAGTGATGAGACCAAAATTGAGCTTTTTGGCCACAACCATAAACGCTACATTTGGAGAGTCAACAAGGCCTATGATAAAAGGTACACCATTCCTACTGTGAAACACGGAGGCGGATCACTGATGTTTTGGGGATTTGTGAGCTACAAAGTCACAGGAAATTTGGTCAAAATTTATGGTAAGATGAATGCAGTATGTTATCAAAAAATACCGGATGAACATTTCCATTCATCAGCCAGGAAGCTGCGCATGGGACGTACTTGGACATTCCAACATGACAATGATCCAAAACACAAGGCCAAGTCGGCCTGTCATTGGCTACAGCAGAATAAAGAGAAGGTTCTGGAGTGACAATCTCAGTCTCCTGACCTCAATATCATTGAGCCACTCTGGGGAGATCTCAAACGTGCGGTTCATGCAAGACAGCCCAAGAATTTCCAGGAACTGGAGGCTTTTTACCAAAAGGAATGGGCAGCTTTACCATCTGAGAAGATAAAAAGCATCACCCACAAATACCACAAAAGACTTCAAGCTGTCATTGATGTTAACCACTTCAGCCCCGGAAGGTTTTGCAGCTTTAGGACCAGAGCACTTTTTGCGATTCGGCGCTGCGTCACTTTAACGGACAATTGCGCGGTCGTGCGACGTTGTACCCAAACAAAATTTGCGTCCTTTTTTTCCCACAAATAGAGCTTTCTTTTGGTGGTATTTGATCGCCTCTGCGTCATTTCTTATCGCCGCTATAAACAAAAGAAGAGCTACCATTTTGCAAAAAAACCCAAATTTCTTACTTTTTGCTAAAATTCAAATCCAATAAAAAATATAAAAAAACATTTTTTTTTCACCGTTTTTGGCCGATTTATATTCTTCCTCATATTTGCGATAAAAAAATCGCAATCGGCGTTTATTGATTGGTTTGCGCAAAAGTGGCCGCGTTTACGGATGATGAGAATTCATTTCTGGGGTTTTTATTTTTTTTTTATTTTATACTAGTAATGGCGGCGATCTGCGATTTTTAGCGTTACTGCGATATTGCAGCGGACATGTCGGACATTTTTGACACTTTTTTGGGACCAATGACATTTATTCAGCGATCAGAAATTTAAATGTCCACTGATTACTGTATAAATGTCATTGGCAGTGAAGGGGTTAACCTGGGGGGAGAGCTAGGGGTTAACTGTGTTCCCTGGGTGTGTTCTTACTGTGGGGGGGTTGGGCTAACATGGGCATGAGAGATCTAACTGATCCCAGTGACAGGGATCAGTAGATCTCTCATGCCCCACTGACAGGGCGGGGAACCGCCGTGTTTACATCGGCGGTTCCCCGTTCTTTGCCCTGTAGCCGCTCATCGCTCAGGAGTGCGGCGGTGCGCGCACGCCCCCTGGTGGCCAAAATGCGAATCGCCGTTTATTTACGGCGATTCGCGCAGGGCTCCCCCACTGCCGCCGTAAAAAAACGGCGCGCGGTGGGGAACCGGTTAAAGGGGACAATACACAGTATTAAGAACTGGGGTATATAATCTTTTGATCAGGGTCATTTGGGTAGTTTCTGTTGTCATTATGATTTAAAAAGAGTAAACACAGTTGATTGATAATAAATGGCTTCAGCCAAACACTAACCATGAGTGAAAGAAATGTTTTTGTGTTATCATTCATATTCTCTGAAAATGGCCAAGAAATCATAAATTCTGCCAGGGTGTGTAAACTTATGAGCACAACTATATAAATATATATATATACTGTACGGTACAAAAAGAACGCTTTTAGAAATAGAAGTGTTAATAGCTTATTTTTATCAATTAACAAAATGGAAAGTAAATGAACAGAAGAGATATCCAAATCAAATCAATATTTGGTGTGACTACCCTTCAAACCAGCATCAATTTTTCTAGGTACACTTGGGCACAGTTTGTGAAGGAACTCAGCAGGTAGGTTGTTCCAAACATCTTGGAGGACTAACCAAAGATTTTCTGTGAATGTAACTCACAATGGCTCAATTCAAATATGGCTCTTCATGCAATCCCAGACAGACTCGACAATGTTGAGCACAGGGCTCTGTGGGAGCCAAACCATCACTTCCAGGATACGATCTACCAGCCAAGACCTTCTACAACAGCCCCTACTTCAGAGCCAGTGGAAGAGGACTTGGATGAGGGGAATACAGAGCAACCCACTCTCAGTGAAATTCTAAAAGCAGTGAATAAATGTGCTGCTTCAGTTGATAATCTTAAGAAACACTTTAGCGGCCTGGGAAGGAGGTTTCTTTACACCATCAGCACCTCTAAAAGATCAGGGAATGCACTATGACGAAAGAAGGCTGCATTAGTGATAATGAGGACCAGCTACCTTCCCTGACCAGAGACCTCCACTCTGCTTCTCAGATGGTTTGGTCTAACATCTCTAAAGTGGATGACATTGAGAACCGCCTACACCATAATATTGTTTGCATAGTGGGCCTACCAGAGCATGCTGAGGGCAGGGACCCCAATGAATTTGTGGAGCATTGGCTTCTGGAGTTTTTCGGCGAAGACTCCTTCACCCCCCTCTTTGTGGTGGACCGAACCCATCACACTCTGCTGTGGCCACAACCACGACCTATGCCAACATGCTTACTGAACTATAGAGATTGTGAGACAATTCTGCTCCTGGCCCACACTAAAGTTAATATCCAGTATAATGGGGCAAAGATTTCTTTCTACACTTTTCGATGGAGGTCCATCATAAAAGTGCAAGATTCATGGAGGTGAAGAAATGCCTACAGCTATCCTGCCTTGGATAGACACCCCCCTGTGACAACTAGTATGAGTCTTAGGGACAAAACACTATCTCGTTTCCTGGAGGAGGTGGGTTGGCAGGACCTTTGGAGGCATAAGCATCCCTTGACTAAACAATTCTGTTGCTTCTCACTTAACCCTTTCTAGAATCGATTTATGTGTTGGAACCACATCCATGGGCCTTCTGCTCTCCAAAATTAAGTACTGCCCCCGTGGGGTGTCTGATCACTTTCACCTGGTGGCTTGGGTTACTGCCCAGTCGCTGACTAGTTTGTCCAGAGCCCCTTGGAAGCTCACTGCTTTCTGGTTACAATTATTGCCCTCCCATGACGTATCATTCAACAAATTTCCTCCTATTTCCAAATCCATGAACACCATGCTGATCATTTACTGGTGTGGGAGGTGTTCAAAACTTTTCTTCGTGGTGTTTTTATTGCAGAAATTAATGGTTTTAAGCATTCTGCCTCAATGTTGCATATGCAGATGGAAAAACAGGTATGACAACTCAAGCTGGCTTATATTACTAATCCTTTGGATACTATGTGTGAGGCATGAATGTCGGCATATGCCATCTTAGATCGCTTGATAACATCCACGGCAGAACATAAGCGGTTCTTTAGCAAAATTGCGTTCTTTGAGGCGGGGGAGAGGACTGGCCACCTTTTAGCTAGGCTAGTGCACTTCCAACAGGGTTCCCCTACCATAAGGGCTATTAAATCCACAACTGGTCACATTGTGAACACTCCAGCTTGCTGAACTAGCAGCCTTTTGTGAGGACTTATACCACTTGCATTGTAAGCGTTCATCAGTAGAAGCTGCCCACTACCTACAGGATATTTCCCTCCCTACTATTTCTGACACATAGCGGTGACAAATGCTCCCATTTTTTTGGAGTAACTGCAGAAGGTGGTCAGCTTCATTCCCAACTGCAAGGCGCCTGGGGATGACGGTTTACCTATGGAGGTGCTTGGTCACTATGGGGAACAAATATTCGCATTTGTGCTTAACGTGATCAATACTGCCCATACCTCTCGTTTCCTCCCCCCTCTATGTCCAGAGCTCAAATTGATTTGTTATTAAAACCTGTTAAATATCCCCTGGAACTGGGCTCCTATATGCCCATTTCTTTTCTACAGTGTGACATTAAGATTCTGGCCAAAGAACTAGCTTTTCGGTTTAATTCGGTCATGTCCTACATTGTCCACCTGGACTAGGCGGGATTTATGCCCCATAAATCCACTGCTGTCAACTTATGATGGCTCTATATTAACATGCAAACCCCCTCAGATGATATAGGACAGAGGGCCCAGCTATCACTCGATGCCAATAAGGATTTTGATAGCATTGACTGGCAATATCTCTGGGCTGTACTGGATAGGTTTGAGTTTGGTGAAGTGTTCATCTCCTGGGTCTATATCCCTTAGGCTACAATCTGGGTATCCACTAGAGTTTCGTCCCCTTTCACCTTGGGTAGAGGAACTTGACAAAGCTGCCCATTCTCACCGCTCCTATTTGCCTTTAAATGAAAAGATCATGTAATATGCCGATGGCATGATGTTGTTGCTAGGCGACACATCCTTGTCCTTACAGGTAGCCATGAACACCATTTTCAGATTTGGGTCATTTTTGGGCCTAACCATCAACTGGACCAAATCTGCCCTCATGTTGCTGGATGGAGATGTGAGTCAGCCAGTGGCTCCTTTATGCCCAGTACCATTTACCCCCCAATTTAAATACCTTGGGGCCCATATTTCCCCGGTCCTTTCTTTCCTTTTCCATTCCCCCCGTTGATTGCTGTAGACTTAATATTTCTCTGCTCCTTACTTGTTTTTGGGACACAACTAAGGTCTGGACCAAATGAAGGCTTTCAGAGATAGGTAAAACTAATTTAATAACGATGATCCTTATCCTGCAGCTCTTATACTTCTTACACAACGCTCCTATCGTGACCACCTTAAAAACATTTTGCCTTGTGAATTACATTTTCCATTCCCTCCTATGGAGTGACCATCCTCCAAGGGTCAGATTGGAATAATTCTATCACCCCAAGGATGATGGTGACCTCACCCTTTCCAACCCATGGCTCTACTACCTTGTAGCACAACTACAACACCTGGCATCCTTAACTGAACCTGATTCCCCGTGTTTAAGTTCCACAGCCCAGATAGCCCTCCCCTTTACACATAGGGACTCAATCGTGGACAGCCTTGAATCTCAAACTTTCAGCAAACATTTCACTACTTATAATCGTATATAAAAGATTTGGAATAAGGCCAGGCACCTGCAAAGAGTTATGGGCTTTATGAAAAAAATAGTCCAATCTGGCATAATACAGCTTACGAAGAGTTAGCTAAACTGCAACAGGGTGCTATTTTCAAAGACAGGGTCTTGCTATTCCTATCTTTCTTTGAGTTGCAAACTGTATTTGCTTCACGACTATACCCCTAGACCCTAAGTGCTGCCTGTTGAATATTTTGGGAGATGTAGAACCTAAATAATTTACCAGGAAGGCTATCTCCAGAGCCTTGTTTGTGGCACATAAATTGCCTTTGGTCCACTTGAAATCTATAGACCCCCATCTGTGGGAATGGATCTGTTCTCTCTGTTATTCCCTGTGGTTGTAAAAATGTGTATATCAGTGACCTGGAATTTTATAGATAGGCAACTCCTATCCTCATATTAATTAGTGGTTCCAAATAAATAGGCTTGTGCGATTTGTTTCGTAACGAATCGAAATTCGTCTGAATTTTGTGACTTTTGGACATTCGGATGCATCCGAGTATCCGACAAAAAAATTACGAATACAACCGAATACGAACGAAACTGTATCGTAAATAGCGAATGGTTTCGGCATAATTCGTTGTTGCGTTAACACATTAACGAATTTGTCGATGCGTTAACGCATCAATGAATTATGCTGAAACCATTTATCAGGCTATAGGCCCCAGTGTCGAGAACGAGAGTAAAATACGATATTTTGAATCTTTACAAACAGCCGCGATGTATTTCCAAATGTACGAATCCATTCGAAGCACGTTAGGCAGCACCGGTTTGAGAGCGTGTTGAAAACACAACTAAAGTTTTTTAACAGTTACGAATAACAAGTAATCACTATGTATTTACGATAGTACGAATACATTTGAATCACGTTAACAAAAGGACGAATTACAAAATTACGAGTTGTGTCCACCAGAATCAAAGAAAGTACGAATTTGAAATCAACGAAAAATAAGGCTTTCAGAAATACGAATAATTCTGATTCAACGAAAAATGTCGCTTACAAAATTACAAATTAGTCCGATCACGAAAAATGCTGTATCACGAAATTACAAATTGTTACGAATCAACAGCACCGAATAGAAACGAAACAAAACATAACGAATTTTTCCGCTGTGCACAAGTCTACAAATAAATAACTACTGCAGTAGGGAACAGACACAAAAGATACACTCAGCATCTTTCCAAATAACTCTTCTGTTTATTATGACGCAATTGAAGGTTTTTATACACATGATTACGTAGGTATCACATTAATATTACAATTGTACTTGTATGGTAACAAGGGGCGTAATATAGGCAGGCTAATTCTAATCAGGACTCAAAAGAATACAAACATGTAATGAAAACATCATGGTGCCATGTGCACAATGAGTGCAGTGTGCAATACATACAAAATAGAATACAGTTATATACAGAACTTACAAATTTCCTTTACAATCTCCCCTCTTTTGATCAATATTTTGATCACTAACCATACCTGCTATCAACTTTAACCTGGAACCTTGACACGCTTAGATGGAGGTGATCCTGGCCAAAGAGGCAAAACTCCATTGTGGAGAATATAATAGCTGAGCAGCTTTTTCATTACAAAATGACATTTCATTGTGAAAAACAAATGATTGATAATAAAACAGAGTATTGGCTGTACACTCCTGTGGCCAGAATGGCCTTCGAGCTTAATTGTTGGCATGCTGATTTATCAGCATATGTAAATACTAACAATGCTACATAAAATGGAAGATGTACAAGAGACAAATATGACTTCAACATGGCTGAACTACTTTTCAAATCCCATTAAATATATATATATTTATGTTCCTTACAATTAAAGCATTTGATTAAATAGTACTCTAAACTTCCAAGAGGGAAACAAATCAAACACAGAGATTCTTTAGTCATTTTTTTCAGTGTTCGGTGTGGATCCAGGTGACTTTTCCTTCAAGTCTCGCAAAACTGTACATGAAATAGACACTGTATTGTGTCTCCAAACATTTCCTTATATATAAATGTCTCTTAACAATCCATAAGTCACCTGGCTTTAGTTTATGAGATCAATCCAAACTGTTATGATCTGGAATTGGGGAGAAAACACATAAATGAGTTTGTCAAAACCCTAAAAAAATCAGCAACATTCTCTGTGAGATCCGAATGGAGGACTTCAGCTCCTGAGACAAAATATAAGCAAGTGAGTAACACACTCCCAAACAAAATCTCATAGGGAGAGAGTCCAATATCCCTTTAGGGGCTTAATAAAATATAAGAAAACATTCAGCCAATAGTTTTCTAGTTTCTTACACTACTTTTTCCACTACATTGTAGACAGTAGGGGGTGTAAAAATGAAACACCAAAACGTCTAGTAAGGGCTCTCCTATAAAAATGATTTCCTCTGTTACTCTCTGTAGATTCTGGCACTCAGTACTTACAAACTAATTCTGATAACATGTTTTACTGTGGCCTTTGCAGTAGCATTTGCTACTGGACATCCAGAAAACATGTCCATACAGACAAAATGCATACTCGTAAGATCCTGACTTGGACATCTGGATATCTCTTTTTGTAAGCTCTGGAAGGGATGTTCAGCTTTTGGCAAAACCTTTGTTAACGGGTAAAACAAGAAGTGGTATGTTATAAAAGCAACTGTGGTGAACCCTGGCTCTATCCCATACTCATTGACTAAGGCATCCATAAAGGAAAGGGTGGCTGGCAGACATAAAAGATCACCTTTTTCCAAAGTCCTGTTTCATAAGAAGTTGCCCCCTGTGGACCACTTGCTCTTCTCATTCTGGGGTCCTTACAGTTGAATTATTAATCCCAGCTATACTGAGCCAGAACTAGGGTGGAATCTGTGAGTTGCACAGACCCAGCAAGTGTCCGGGGCTGTAAGCATCCTTAATCGCCTGGTCTGCTTCCATGTGTGAGTTTTAATATTAGTATGGCTACCTCATCAAGAAGCTGGAAGGCTGAAGACAGCCAATCAATTAACTTAGCATGCTTGATTGGTTTACCTGCCGAAGTAAAAACAACTTCTGGCCCTTCTAATGGAACCAAAAGCTCTCTAAATCTCTACTATTTAAAATAAATATGTACTCTTTTGATAGCTCACAGGCTTTGCTAAAGAATGGAGCTCTGCTTCTTGAGCTGGGGAAGAAGGATCCAATGACTCTGAATACAGAGTATCTTTCTGGGGGATAAACTGCATACTCAGTATGAGCATTACCATCCTCAGTATAAAACCGGGATCAAATCTACGAAAAATCATATATCTGGGTCGCCAGGGAGTGTGTCCTGCACTGGGCTCACAGCAGCTGATTCCTACATCTATAATGTAACACATGTGGTTTTCTTTGTCTCCAGCCTCCTCCAACAGAGGCAATAAGGTGGCTGGATTCAAAATGTACGCATTTTTCATTTTTAGAGTTGTACATAAACAACTATACAAATTCATATTTTGAACCTTTCATTAGACAAACATTTAGTTAACCATTTGCAATATTTGCTGCGCAGAATGTGGGACCACTAGAATTAAATATTTGACCAAAATAATGTCTGTAACTGCTACTACTACTCTGATATATTGGGATGAACCCTTCATTACTGGGTCCAACTTGCTTAAATATATTACAATGGCTTGTTTTCTCTCTATCATGCTGCTTGTGTAAGAACTTCAGTTTCATGTTTCAAAAATACAACTTATTCCTAGCAATATTATAATTGCTCACTGCTTGCTCTGTTGTTAGTTTTAGCTAAATAACACAAGTCCTTTGTTTCCATCTGACATTATTTTCCTGATGTCATAACATAATAAATGATAACAAAACTGTGCGCTCATATGGAGATGTCCACAAATTAAAAGAATTTGCTTATACCACTGCACTTACAAGGAAAAGGGGCACATCATTTCACAATCCATACATTCTGCTTTGGATTTCAAAAATAAAAATAAATAAAAACAAAAGAACCAACAATCTGTATATGACAGAACAGAAAGCTCTCAACCAGATCAAAAACTATAAAACAGCTGGCTGCAGGTAGCATCTATCCTAACAGGGTGTGTGGACTTGATATGATCGGTCTGTTATATTTTAATTTTATTTAGTATTACTCTCACATCATGGACTGCACATCAAGTTATCATCAGACCTTTAGATTTATTTTTGTAGAAAACCTTCTTATGTATCCCATCCATCTTGGCTTAGTTAAATATTATGGCAGCTGTATTCCAACCTCATCTTAATCTTTTTTTTCTCTCAATAAGAGTATATTGTATAAATGTAAAATTACAAAACGGTTATCTTAATCTAAACTAACCCCATATTACAAATTTTCCCAATAACCTGGATTTCATTTCCAACCAAAGGTTGTCTAAACCAATTACAATCTATCTATATTATTATTAAAATTGTTAAACTCACATCAGAAATTAATACTCCAGTGATAATCTCAATATCACACCTTAATTCTAATATATATCCACAGATATATTTCCTTAAATGAGGACATTTTACTTAATTCCCTTTTTTAAATGCACCGTTTCCACTATCAAAGGATATTTAATTTGTTTAAATGTAACCTTCATTTTACCATGTTTGGAAAACAGTTTAAAAAATAATTGTGATCACATTGTTTATTGTTAGATTAATTAACTCGGCACTGAGCTAACAGGACACACAGAAGATGTAGAACTAAAGGTTCCAGCATTCACACACATACACGATTATCTCTCTAAAATCGCTTACATTTTTCCAATTTGTACCCAACACATGCATATAGTTCTCTCTTTCTTTTACCGCTTTAATATTTCCCTGCTTAAATTCTGCTTTCCTTACCTAAATTCTGCTTCCCTTATTTTGTTCTGATATCCCTTGTATCCCATGTATTGCAATCCCAAACTTTCTCTAGATTCTATGATCAGATGGGCAGCCATAGTGCTCATCCCATCTTCCCTCTCTGACAACATATAAAGTATTCTATTTTGACTCTCATTACTCTGTTTTAGAATGTACTAGTTGTAGTGCCTGACCCTAAATTCATCTCACAACTTAATATCACAATGTCCCTTTCTGTCTAGTGTTAATTGCCTGTCACCCTTGATCCATCCTGCTCACATAGAAAGCTGTTCCTCTAGCTGTTTAAATCTGCATGATTCTTAGTCTTTTGGTAACCTTGTTACCCATTGTGGACTTTGGTACCCAATGTGGATCGCTGTGCACTCTAACCATTTATCTAGGAGCTCGGTATAGGCGGGAACCGCACCTTCGGTTCATATATTTTATAGCGTTCCTCTTGCGCTGGGCATTTTTGAGGGTCTCTTAGGGCCGGTTCACACATAGACGACTTGCGATCCGACTTGTGTCACCCCAAGTCGCTTGACATCAGAAATCCCATTGAAGTGAATGGGAGCCATCTTAATGTACACTACTGAAGTCGCTCCGACTTCAAGGCAACTTCAGGAAAGGTTCCTGTACTACTTCAAGGTGACCTCTAGCCGACTTGTGCCTATAGAATTCAATGTAAGTCGCCTCCAAGTCGGATTCCTATCTATATTGAAGTGACTTTACAGGAATAAGAAAATAATTTACACAGGTGCTCCCCACAAATTGGCCAGACAACCCCTCCCTCCCTTCTCTGATTGGCCACAGGCAAAGTCGCCTGGCATGGAGGTCACTTCAGGTTGTGTTGTAAGTCGCCCAAATTCGCGCTGAAGTCGCCTTGAAGTAGCATTCAAATCGCCTATCAAAGTTGCCCCTAAAGTCGGATCCCCTATGTATGAACCAGCCCCTTAATTCCCTTACTTAACCACTTCCATACCGGGCCTGTTTTTTGGGTTCTGTGTTACGACTTAAAAATAGGTATTTTTGCTATGAATTTACTTAGAACCCCCAAACATTATTTTTTTTTTCTAACACCCTAGAGAATAACATGGCGGTCATTGCAAAACTTTATGTCACGCCGTATTTGCGCAGCGGTCTTCCAAGCGTGCATTTTTTTGAATAAATTCAGTTTTTTTAGTTAAAAAATAAGAAAACAGTAAAATTAGGTCAATTTTTTTCCATATTGTGAAAGATAATGTTACGCCAAGTAAAATGATACCCAGCATGTCATGCTTCAACATTGTGTCCGCTCGTGGAATGGCAACAAACTTTGCAACTTAAAAATCTCTATTGGCGACGTTTAAAAAATTCTACAGGTTAGCAGTTTTGCGTTACAGAGGAGGTCTAGTGCTAGACTTATTGCTTTTGCTCTAACAATCGCGGCGATACCTCGCATGCGTGGTTTGAACACCGTTTTCATATGTGGGCAGGACTTACGTATGCGTTCGCTTCTGCGTGCAAGCTCGGCGGGACGGATCGCTTTAAATTTTTTTTTTTTTTTAATTATTTATTTCCCTATTTACTTTTTATTTTTACACTGTTCTTTTTTTAAAAAAAAAATTTTGATCACTTTTATTCCTATTACAAGAAATGTAAACATTCCTTGTAATAGAAAAAAGCATGACAGGTCCTCTTAAATATGAGATCTGGGGTCAAAAAGTCCTCAGATCTCATATCTACAATAAAATGCAAAAACAAAAAAAAAAATTTGAAAAAAAAAGACAGGCCAAAAAAAAAAACGGGCCCTTTAAGACTGTTGGGCGGAACTGACTTCTGACGTCATTTCCGCCCTGCCGTACTATGGAGCCGAGTGAGCGGCTTCAGCCGCTCGGTCGGATCCCGGACACTGGGGGGAGAGGATCGGATCATCTCCGCCGCTGCCGGCGGGTCCGGTAAGCGGCGGAGATGACCGGAAAGCAGCAGGAGGGGGGTGCACCTCTCCCGCCGCTGATAAAAGTGATCTCGCGGCGAATCCGCCGCTAAGACCACTTTTATCAGACGCAGAATCGTCTGAAGAAAAAAACGGTATCTGAATGGTGCCTGCAGCTGCAGGCACCATTCAGATATCACTTCTCAAAGGCAGGACGTCATAGTGCGTCCACCCTTAGAGAAGTGGTTAATTTATGCTGAATCTATTTTTATTATGTTGTAGCCATGTACAGATATCATAGAATGAAAACAGGAGTGCAGTATCTCAATTACAACAGCTGCACAGGTGTTCATTAAGGTCAAAAGAACATGTCACACAATATCTGAATATTATACAGAGAAAATAGGATACTAAGACACACTGAAGTAAGCATAGCAATTGATATGAAATTAAATTAACCAGTAGACCATTGGGAACCAGGTTAGAGCAACAAAAACGCTCAACAAGTATGGCATGAGAATACAGTGGTGCTACAGTAAATGTACCCATTCTATCATTCAAGAGAGTAAGAGAAAGTTGAGACAAAGAGGGAGAAAGAGAATGAAAGAAAAAGAGTGGGGGGGGGGGAGAGAACAAAGAGAAGAGAAGATAGAGAGGATAAAGCAAGGAAAAGAGAAGGAGGGGAAAAGGCAAAAAGGGCAACTAAAGCTACACATAGGAGGGTCCCGGGGAGGCGTCAGCTGAAATATCTGTTATAAAATCATCAAGATTTGAGGAAAACTGGAAATGTAACCATACAGTCCACATAATGTTGTGGGATTCACTTTTATCGGCATCCCAATCAATCATACGTTCAAGATGCTCGATTCTGTCCATTTCACAAGCCCAATCTGCCAATGAAGGGTTCACAGATATATCTATCGATTATAGACTGAGCCGCCGTCAAGAAATTACATATCAAGCTCTTCTTTATTTGCTTGTAAGAGCCTGGCAACATTGATATAGTTATGCGAGGTTCGTTTGGGTATTTGTCTCCAACTAATTTGTCGTAGAGACAGAGAATTTTATCCCAGAATGGAGCGATTCGCGGGCATGTTCCCCATATGTGTGTCATATTGCCAGGGGTCCGTAGGCATCTCCAACACGTACCTGGCACTGTTGGATTGATCTTATTAAGAACAGTAGGGCAGCAATACCACCTAGACACAATTCAGTAATTTTGTTTGTGGGCATGGGATGAGATAGTTTAAAGGACAGCGTCAGTGTTTTGCCCCAATCCATATCATCAGGGGATGTGCTCATCTCACGTTCCCATCTTGATATAAATGGAGGTGGGTCTGTCAGATTAGGATAACAGTAATTCAAAGGCTGTTTGTGGTCTATTCAGTTCATCAATGTTTGGCAATTTGTTTAGGAAGTGCGTCAGTTGAGTATGTTCAAGCCAGGCCCTAGACGGGTTATGGCATGTGGATGGTATGCCATAAGGGAAGGAGTTTACCATTCTGGGTTGTATGGCACAAGAGAGGGGTATTGGATTTTTGCCAGGACAGAAATTTTGAACTATTATACATCGGAGAGAACTAAGCGACTCCAAACAACGGGGTCAAAGGGCTAGGTCTCGTGGAAAGTAAGCCTTTGGCAAGGTATCAGTCCCATATGCTAAGCGTCATTGAAGTCATAAGGGGTATTAGGTCATTATGGGGTCTATGCAATGGATCTGTCCATGGCAACGATGTGAGGTCTGGAGAGATCAAGTCGTTTTCCAATAACGTCCATAGCTTATTTGAAGTACCGTGATAACAATCTACTATTCGAATCAGCGACGCTGCCTGGCAATAAAGCAAAAGGTCGGGGAGAGCAATGTTCCCTCTGATCTTAGGTAGGGTTAGAGCAGTAAAGCTGATCCTAGACCTCTTATGTTTCCAGATGAAGTTTCTAATAGCTCTGTTGACTGACGGAAAGAAGCCTCACGGAGGGGAGGTAGGGATCGCTTGAAAAAACAAAAAAATGTTGGCAGGATGTCCATTTTGATAACATTCATGCAGCCGAACCATGAGATGTTCAGTTTATCAAATGATTTAAGACATGTATGGATCATCTGTGCCAAAGGCGTTAAATTGATTTCTGATAGAGTGGGTAAAGAGGTAGGGATGTAGATGCTAAGGTATTTAACAGCCTTTTACTACCATTTGAATTTGAATGTGGATTGACGTTGGATATAGTGGTTTTGGGTAAGGATATGTTAAGTGCCTTGGTTTTGTCATAGTTTACTTTGAAATTACTTACCAATCCAAATTCCGTGAAAGCTTCGATAATGGCAGGCATAGAGACCTGAGGATCAGAGACATATAACAAGAGGTCGTCTGCATAAAGAGATTATACTGACACTGGCCAACCGAGAGACCTTGGATGTTGGGGTTTTGTCTTATGGCAATGGAGAGGTGTTCCATAGTAAGTATGTACAGTAATGGTGACAGCGGGCACCCTTGCCGAGTACCATTATGAATACCAATCAGGTCGGACAGAAGGCCATTAGAGCGAATCCTCGTCGTGGGGTTACCATACAAAGCCCGGATCTTGCATATCATGTTAGAGCTGAGGCCAATTTGTTGAAGCGTGCTCTCCAGGAATTGCCAATGAACCCTGTCTAAAGCCTTTTCAGTATCGACTGAGATCAAGCAAGCTGGGATTTGGCATTTTTGGGAGTGCTCCATCAAGGAAACGGTCTTAAGAATGTTATCTCTGGCCTCTCGTTCGGGGGCTTGACCAAGTAGGTGACCTTGGCTTGACCAAGTAGGTGACCTACTTGGTCAAGGTGGATCATGCTAGGTATTAGTGGTAGAAGGCGGTTGGCCAACACTTTAGAGTATAGGCGGATATCAATATTAGTTAATGAAATAGGGCGATAGCTACCACACAGGGTGGGGTCTTTCCCGGGTGTAGGTAATACCACTATATGAGCTTCTAGGGCTTGCCTCAGGAAGGTAGAATCAGGAGATATAGCATTATATGCGTTTGTGAGAAGCGGTAGGAGAGTGTCCTGGAAGGATTTATAAAAATGATCTGAATAACCATCTGGTCCTGGGCTTTTATTGGGCTTAAGGGATGCTACCGTGAACGCAAGTTCTTCCTCCATAAATGTTTTCTCCAGATCTTGTATTACCGACGTAGAGAGAGTCGGAAGTGCTGTGTTAGTAATATACTTGTCTATTTTAGATTGGAAAGTTTCTGGAGAAATATTAGTGGGACGGCCAGGCAAATTATATAATGTAGCATAAAAGGAGCAGAATGTCTCATTATTTCCCTGGGGTGATGAACCATTTGGCCACTAGGACATTCAATCTTGGGAATAAAGGCAATGCTATTCTTGGTATGGAGGGCTCTTGCCAACAGCCTACCCGGTTTGTTAGCTTCAACATAGAACAATTTACGCATTTTATCCCTTATAGACAGCGTTTTTTGCTCAAAAAGATGCAATAGTTGAAGTCTAGCGTCCGATAGAGCAAGCTGTGTGGTCGGGGATTGGAGTCGCTTATGGGAGCATTCCAAATCAGTAATACAACCCAACCGCTCCTGAATCTGAGCAAGACAGATTTCTTTAAGTCTAGAGCCATGTTTGATTAAGACCCCACGTAGTACACATTTGAGAGCCTCCCATTGGATTGGGGGAGAAGTATCATCATTATCATGATCAGAAATGAAATTGGAGATAGTGGACTGAATTTCTCTAGAGCACAGGTCACCTAGCAATAGTGAGTCATTCAGTCTCCAAGTCCAATCAGGCAGATCAGGTAAGGATAATAATATGTTACCGATCCTACTTTGAGGGTGGTATGTTAAGGCAAAATGACTTACCAGGAAAAAATCAATGCGGGGGTAAGAATCATGAGCTAGTGAGTAAAAGGAATAGTCCCTATCTGTAGGATGGAGAATGTGCCACACATCCATCATATTATGTTGTACTAAAAATTGTTTCAGTCTGTTAATTTGCGTGTAAGAAATGGAGCTTCTGCCCGGCGATGTATCCACTGTAGGATTAAGGGTACTATTAAAGTCTCCTGTGAGGATGACTATTATGACTCCATTAATTTGTGGAGGTATTGAATGGTATGGCTTATTTGACCCTGGTTAGGGACATATACGTTAGCCAAGGAATAAATGTCTCCCTTCGGGGTCTGCGAAGGAATCTAATAGAGTATAATTTACCGACTTGTGGCAGGCAATCGCCACTCATCTCGATTTAGAATGGGCATAAGTACTATGAAGCCAGGTCGGGTAGTATTTATTACGTAATGAGGGAATATTGTTTGAACAAAAGTGGGTCTCTTGAATAAGGACATCGACCTTGGACTTATGAAAGTCATACAATATCTGGGAGCGCTTAGTAGGTTCATTCAGGCCACGGGCGTTGAATGAGCAAAATTGAATAGTAGCCGCTTTCCGGGGGGCCCCCCATGGTATAGAAGAGAAAAAAAAAGGGAAAGGAGGGGGAGGAGAGAAGAAAAGCAAGGGAGACTAGAAGACAAAAACTAAGATGCTAGTATAGAGGCTAGCACCACTATCGTATCCCAATTAGGGATGGCTATAAAGGCTAACAGGTTTCTACCTGTCCTGAAGATTCAAAACCAGGCAGAAGCCCTAAGTCCTATGTGGGGAGGAAAAAGTAGGACCCAAAGTGTCAATTTTTTGTGTGGCCACCATTATTTTCCAGCCCTGCCTTAACCCTCTTGGGCATGGAGTTCACCAGAGCTTCACAGGTTGCCACTTGAGTCCTCTTCCACTTCTCCATGACGACATCACAGAGTTAGAGACCTTGCGCTCCTCCACCTTCTGTTTGAGGATGCCCCACAGATGCTTAATAGGGTTTAGGTCTGGAGACATGCTTGGCCAGTCCATCACCTTTACCCTCAGCTTCTTTAGCAAGGCAATGGTCGTCTTGGAGGTGTGTTTGGGGCCTTCATCATGTTGGAATACTGCCCTGCAGCCCAGTCTCTGAAAGGAGGGGATCATGCTATGCTTCGGTATGATACAGTACATGTTGGCATTCATGGTTCCCTCAATGAACTGTAGCTTCCCAATGCCGGTAGCACTCATGCAGCCCTAGACCATGACACTCCCACCACCATGCTTGACTGTAGGCAAGACACACTTGTCTTTGTACTCCTCACCTGGTTGCCGCCACATACACTTGAGACAATCTGAATCAAATACGTTTATCTTGGTCTCATCAGACCACAGGACATTGTTCCAGTAATCCATGTCTTTATTCTGCTCGTCTTCAGAAAACTGTTTGTGGGCTTTCTTGTCCATCAGTTTAGAAGAGGCTTCCTTCTGGGACGACAGCCATGCAGACCAATTTGATGCAGTGTGCGGCGTATGGTCTGAGTGCTGACAGGCTGACCCCCCACCCCTTCAACCTCTGCAGCAATGCTGGCAGCACTCATATGTCTATTTCCCAAAGACAGTCTCTGGATATGACACGGAGTATGGTGTACTCAACTTCTTTGGTCGACCATGGCGAGGCCTTTTTTAAGTGGAACTTGTCCTGTTAAACTGCTGTATGATCTTTGCCACCATGCTGCAGCTCAGTTTCAGAGTCTTGGCAATCTTCTTATAGCCTAGGCCATATTTATGTAGAGCAACAATTCTTTTTTTCAGTTCCTCAGAGAGTTCTTTGCCATGAGGTGCCATGTTGAACTTCCAGTGACCAGTATGAGAGAGTGAGAGCGATAGCACCAAATTTAACACACCTGCTCCCCATTCACACCTGAGACCTTGTAACACTAACGAGTCACATGACACTGGGGGGGGGGAATGGCTAATTGGGCCCAATTTGGACATTTTCACTTAGGGGTATACTCACTTTTGTTGCCAGCGGTTTAGACATTAATGGCTGTGTGTTGAGTTATTTTGAGGGGACAGCAAATTTACACTGTTATACAAGCTGTATACTCACTACCTTACCAAACTGTCATTTCTTCAGTGTTGTCACATGAAAAGGTATAATAAAATGTTTACAAAAATGTGAGGGGTGTACTCACTTTTGTGAAATACTGTATATATATATATATATCTCTATATATATATATATCTCTATATATATATATATATATATATATATATATATATATATATATATATATATATATATATATCTTTTGGTATTTAAAGTAATGACATACTACGGCCAAACTATTTAGGCCAATAGCTGAAAATGGCTCAAATATGTAATCTGTTAAAAATGGTACTAACCTTAAAATCAAACAATATTATTTTCTTTGTAACAAGAAAGAAATTTCTATTTTCAGTAAAAAAATAGGACATCTAAGAAAACAAAATCTAAAGGTTCATCAATAAAATGACAATCAGTCTGCAAATGTACTTAGCAGAACAGCCAATAACCAGCAGGACACCTTGCTAACAAGTAAACCCTACTTTAAAAGGTGACTAAAATCACACTGAGAAGTAGTTCCATGAATATTGTCTGGACAGAGAATAATAATCAATATAGATTTTTTACAGGCCAAGTATTATTTGTTCTTATACTTGTAACTCAAAATGTTACATCATTCCTGTAGTTCTGTGCAGCATACAACAAGAATCCTCG
This sequence comes from Glandirana rugosa, assembly GCA_018402905.1. NCBI lineage: Eukaryota > Metazoa > Chordata > Amphibia > Anura > Ranidae > Glandirana > Glandirana rugosa. Next base: position 957,404 of record BLSH010231721.1, read on the forward strand.
CGCTAAATTGCTTTTTTAAAAATGGTCTCCATAACTAAAACAATTCTGTGCACAGGATTTAGTTATGACTTGAACCAAAAGAGAATTTTCAGCGATTCTAAAAATCTAATTTTCAAATTTGTCTTCAAAAGGGCTATTCGATTTAAAAGAAACATGTCAATGGATAAACATGGCAAATGCCCTCTCTCTGAAAATATTACCTGCCTGGCTTCAGTATTTTGCATCATTGACCTGAAACAAGTATACTGACAAGGTGTTGACTTTTCTCCAACTTTCTTGATGTGTATATTTGTTTCAGTCAGTGACTCAGAAGTAGGTAGACATGAACATTCAACGGTATGGATAGTTTCTAATACATTTACAGTATATCTATGCAGGTTCCAGTACTGCTTTTGCTTAGTTGCATAAATTATCATTCTTACCTTTTTTACAAGGTTAAAAAGTTCTGTCATGTGACCATGAATGTCTTCTTCCTGATAGTGGGGGCAAAGTTATAGGACACTGTGCAGACATACAGTGTGTCTGTATTCCATACTCTGGTCAGCTGATGCAGGCTATGCTTGAGCAGGTGGCGTGTCCAAGGGGTAGGCTGTGATTGGGAGAGACTTTGTGTGCCAGAGGCAGGCTATGTCTGGTCATGAGGCATGGTGGCTGAATAACCCACTGTAGGTTCTCCTTAACTTCTCACACTGGGGCGCTTTACAGGCACTATTGCGCTAAAAATAGCGCCTGTAAAGCGTCTCCCCATTCAACCCAGTGTGTCCTTTCACACTTGGGTGGCTCAGGGAGGTGCACTTGCAGAAGTAAAATTAAACTCCTGCAAGCATGATTTTTCCGGAATGTGGGGAGCGGTGTATTCACCGCTCCTCCACCGCTCCTGCCATTGGATTGATTGGGCAGCACTCCCGTAGCAGCTGTACACCGCTCCGGGAGTGACGAGCGCCGGCACTTTTAACCCCTGTTTAACCCCTTGTGAGGGGGTTAAAAGTGCCGTGCTGCCGCCCGAATATCGGAGCCATAGCGCTGCTATTACAGCGGTAGATCGCCACTAAATTAGCGGCGGTTTACCGCTGACGATCGGGCGGTCCCACTGTGAAAGGGGCCTTAATCTTCTCTCACACTAGCTACCTCCCAGGGGCAGCAGAGAATTGAGAGCCTCTCTGAAGAGGAAAGTACACACTGGAAAGGCCTCCCAGACATTTATCACCTCCCCAGCCACATTCTGGGCACCTCCTTCCCTGGGATTGACTGGGTTCTGATAAATAATCATAGATTAGGGGTTGACCCTCTATTTCTATTTTCTGGAAGCTTCCTCCAGAAGTAGACAGGTGCAATCAATCACTGACCATGGGGAAACCCTGACCAGACCAAAAAAAAAACAGATTATTGCTCCACTGAACAGAGGCATAACTAGAACCTTCATGGCTCCAGTGTAAGAAACCAAGAAGGGCCCCTCTGACCCACTGGTCCTGGTTCTATTGGCCCTGGGGCTCTTTGTTCTGGTCCGAGGCCCTACCCTCCAAGCCCAGGAGCCTTTACTCCCATCATGGGTCCCTTTATTTTGGTCCCACAGTGAGATCCTTTCATATGTTCTGCAGTGGTCCTTTTTCCTGCCATCTTGGGGTCCCCCGTCGTGGTGAAACACCAGGGCCTGGTCGCAAGTGTGACCTTTGCAACCCTAGTAGTTCTGCCATTGGGTGAAATGCTCTTCAGTGCCATAGGATAAATGGAATGATCTGCAGTGTATCATGGAATAGTTGTCATGCTCTGCAGTGTATAATGGAATGGGTGGAATGCTCTGCAGTGTATTATGGGTTGGATGAAATGCTCTGCGCTGTTATGGAATGGGTGGAATGCTCTGCAATGTATCATGGGATGGGTGGAATGCACTGCAGTGTGTCATGTGATGGGTGGAATGCTCTGCACACATATACACACATACAAACAGATATAACAACACACATACAATACACACATATAAACACACAAACATACAGATATAAAAACACAGATACAAATACACACACACACATATACTGTATATATATAGCCTTTCAAAAAATCAGCAGTACAGTACCCTCAATCACACAGCCGGGCATTGCACTGTAGGGTGAGGCAGAGAGCGCAGCACTCAGGAAGACACCTCTCCCTCCTTTGCTTTCATTTTAAGTGTATTCACTGTCTGACTGAGCTCCCAGTGCCGATGTACAGTTTGGCTGATGATGGGGAGTTTGGTCTGACAGGCATTCTCTACCAGCCGCATGGGTCCCCCAGGAAAAGGGGCGGGGGCGCCATTGTAACCCCTGTAGCTATGCCACTGACACTGAGTATGTAGGCAGGTAGACTACTGTGTATTTAGTTAGTGCCTAGCTGCCCAGATCAGGGGGAAAGGGTTCATGTTTTTTCACTTTTCACCAGTGTGTTTGCAGGCTTTTGCAGGGGTCCAGCCTCTCTTATGTGTTCTATAATAGGGATGGGGTCTAGATCCTAAGGGGGCTCTGCTTGGAGAAACATGGGGAATACACGCAACTAAAGACTTGCTGGGACCTGTGGTCTGCTCTGGAACAACGATTCCTCAGAATAACCCTGGAACATGGACTTCTCTGTTCAAGCATTGCCAAGCATGGACTTTTCTCAAGGAGACTTCACCTGTGCAGGTAACCTGGGGCAGCCACAGTTAGGTTCAGTTAGGAAAAGGACGTTACTGCATGTTATACATGTTGTGCCAAACTTTACAGTAAAAGCTGATTTAACTGCTCAGAGCCTGTTCTGAAGTTAGTCAAGAGGTGAATGTGAGGTCTTGGCGTATTGCTAAAGAACTTGGGTTCATGACCACAACATGGGGTATGTGTAACATCACTACGACAGAGATCCATTCAACAAGACAAGAAGAAAGAGGTAGTTACCATGAGTAATCAAAAGAAAGAACAGCAACCAGTCGTTGGCGTGGTACCTGGTTAAGTGACAGGTTCTCCGGTAGCAAGGGGGTCGGCGCTTTGACTCCCTCCCTAGCTGTCCATCTCTGCCTGTCTCCAAGAGTGGACTTGCCTTATGGAGATCTATGGCGTGGTCACTAGGTACGGGAAGAGAAGAGTTAAGTGAGAGCAGGTATGAGGTCAGCGCAATGTGCACAATGGGACACCATTCTGTTACTGGGAGTGAAGAAACAGAGGTACACTGACTGGTGGAATGAGCAGAGGCTCAGCCTGTCCCTCTGAATGTAAAACATACATCAGTATTAATGTGTAGTACATGGGGCGAAGGAGCTTAAGGAGGAACTCCGTACTTTGGGTACTGCACACATGTGGCTCATCTGTGAGTTAGGAGGCTGCCTTAATGTTTGATTCTTCACATGACTGTGGCTCCTGCCTGGTCTCCAACATTGGTGAGCACACCTTCGTGTGAAGTGTTATCCCACATGCAAGGGTCAGTTCAATGCCTGGCATAACCCAAAGAGCACACCCCGGTGTAGGCCTCTCATGTGACCCTTGCTTGGCGCCCAATGAGGAGGGAAAACTTGGAGGACATGACGACTACCCTATCACCCTAACCCTTACAAGTACAGTAAACTAAACTAAATTTAGCCAATTTTTTTGCCAGGGCACTACACTACCCTATACAGATATGCTGTGTTTCTGCACACTGTCCTGTACCTCTGAATGGTCAGCCAAAGTATTCAAACTGACCATGATAACACAGATCAGCTTATGTGCTTTGTGGGGTCAGTTTAGAACAAAGAAGGAAGTTGACTGTCAGGATCAACCAGAAATTTCAGATGGAAGAATTACATGGAAATGATACATATAGGACTTGGCACTACCTTTGCGAAGCTGCCTCACAATGTAATTGGTGTACTAGTAAGGAGGAGTGTTCACCAACCATTATGTAGCAGCTTGAACTGTCAGTAACAGAAACACAGTGGCTAAACAATTTTGTTGTTGCATCATGAGGTGCACTAGCCACAGATGGCATGTGAAAATAGTTAGTGTTAGCGTTAGTGAATTTTGACTGGCTGCCGTTGGTTACTGCACTTTACTCTACAGAAACCATGGCATATGGTGTAACTTAAAGTGTATGTAAAGGAAAAACATTTTTGACATTTTTTTTTTCCTTCAATGGATTTTATTGATAGTGTACAAATATAGAGTACTTGTACAGATAAAGAGTAGATCGTTATTTTTTTAACAGTAAGAGTGGAAATGAATCTCCAGATCAAAAATATAGCAGTAACTGATCACATAACGTGAAAATAGATTATCACCAGTGGTGTACATTGTAGATTTCTACCATGTTGGTTGTGGGCTGTCCAGGTCCATCTCCCTCACGTCCACCCCGGGGGGATCTGTGAACGGCGGAGTGACTTCTCGACAGCCCATTCCCAACCGCTGGACTTTCGGCAGACCAGTCATACATTTCAGTTAATGGCATATGGTAAATTAGTATGGGTGCCTTTATTGGTGGTTGCATGTCGACTATTATCTGAGATATTTATCATTGAAGTGATAATAGTTGCCTTGAGGGAACTGGACCCCCTGGAGGTGGTTACTCCGAGGTCTAATACGTTAAGCATATTATTTGGTCTCAGTGTTGATGGTTTCCTTCAGTTACCCATAGTACCAATGGCGCCATGGTGCCCATTGTTTGAGCAGTCTCTGCGTTTGATCTGCGGATCTGGTCGAGATCTGTTCATAAGAGTAGTGTGTGATTTTTGAAATTTTTGATAGAGTAGGCTTTGTATAAACATTAGGCCTGCCAAGCCCTTCAAACAACTAAAGGATTGGTGTCCAGCTGTGACTATTTGAGTTGAGGACTGTGTGGCCACAGCAGCCTGTTGCTGAGTAAGGAAACCAAATCTACTAATTCCTGCTAAATTGACCCTGTCAGCACCACCCAAGTCAACAGGTTAGCAGCACAGGGGAAATGCTGATAGATTTTATATCGTTTCTCATTTGGTTAGCGACACCCCATTGCCAGAAGCCAAAATACTTCACAGGGCCACAGAACACTGATTCTCTTCCACCAGCTCTTCAGGACACACACTTTACTCATACTTATGTCCAACCTTTAAAACAAAAAGTGGAGCCACCACACTTCGTTTGCAGAGCCCTGCATACATGTACTTTAAGGCACAGTCCCTAGGAGGGTTCTGTTCTGCAGTGGACCCTAAAGTAAGTGACCCTGCCGCCCAGTATGCATGAAGCCAGATGGTTATGTAAAGTCGCCTCAGTAGGCACGAAAAAAATAAAAACGGATAAGGAATATTTAGTGTTAAAAAAACAGTTGTCAATGCTTAAGTGGTGCAGGTTCACAGAGATGGCAAAAGAAAGCAAGAAATCAATGAGAGGCTATAGACCAGAAGAGAAAAGAAGATGGAGAGAGAAAAGAGAGGATAACAGAGAATAGAAAAGAAAGAAAAAGAAAAACCATGGAGTCCATCCAGAGAAAGCACCCAGGGCTAGTGATAAAAGAAATGGGAAAACCCACACTTAGGGCATTACAGCTGGGCTAGACGTGATGTGTATTGCGAGGGGAGCAGACAATTCAACCATATTGAGAAGAACATATTGTGCTTATTTACCAGGCAGGACCGCATTTAACTTCTCATTCACAAACATACCCTGAATTCTGGACCTTCTCAAAGCTAAGGGTGACTTCCACACGTACTGTATGTGATGGTTTGTTAAGTGGCTATGAAGATATGCTGGACCAGGACATGACTCTGTCACGAAATGTCCTTTATTGGTGTCAGGGATCTAGACGAGCTTTGCGATCGCGCACGCTTATGCGCACGCGCGCACGGATTCAAATGAAGATTCCCACAACCGTTCAGAGACGTGCACATGTACGCATGCGCAGGAATGTTGTCAGAACCCAGAATCCGTCATAGCAGGAGGACTTTAGGACCCAGAATCTGTCAGAGCAGGAGGGCCCTAGGACCCAGTAGCTCTGTCAGCACATCACTTGGGCCTTTATAAGGAAGTCAGACCTTGGCTTTAATGCTGTCTGATCTGCAGCTTGTCAGTACCTGTACCTGCTTGCCGTTATCTGCTACCTGATCCGTTACCTGATTGACCTGGCTTGTTTTGACCACCCTGTCTTCTCCTACCCTGACCCGGCTTGTTTTGGATCCTGCTAACCTCTGCCTGCCTGATCTCCGTTGCCGAACCCAGCTTGCCTCTGACCATCCCCCGCATACCGATTCTGCTACTCCATTCATCTGTGATTGACCCGGCTTGCCTGACCATCCTCCTGCCTGCTTCTAAAGTCAGCTGTCTGCTGTCCTGTGCCCTGCATCTAGCTGCTGTGATTGCTGTCTGCTGCTGCTGTTCCTGTTTCCAGCTGTCTGCTGTCCGGTGTTACCAGCTCCACTCCAGCATCCAGTCTCCTGCTGTTTTCCAGAGGCACTCCTACCTCGCTGGACTCACGTGACCACTGTTCCCATTCCAGTGGGCTCTGAGTCAGAGCTGTATGAGAGGTCTCCTCCTACAAGAGACAGGCTCCACTCGCTCAGGTACGTGGTTCATTACAATTGGTCTGAGGAGAAAAGCTTCCCATGGGTCTTTACGAGGTTGGACCAAGTGAATCATAGTAGGCAGGACCAAGTGAATCATAGTATAAACTCTGATCCATAAACTATACACCTTTGGGCAGGTCCACCAAATATGCAACATATTGCCCTCCTCCCTGCAACTGTGGAAACAGAAAGACAGATAAGTCGAAATGCATTTGGCTATTAGTGCTGGGGTAAAATGCCAAAGAGACAAGGCCTTCTAGGAATTTTCCAAAGCCTGGACATTCCAAGAGCTCTTAGATGCTACCTGCCAGACTGTAGACCAATCTTCTTGGGTAAGAGATCTATTGAGATCACATTTCTAACAGGAACGGTAAGAGGGGGCACTGACAAAGACATTACTCATTATAAAAGAATATTAGCATTAAGAGTAGGATCGATTCTACATAGAGATTTAAAGGCCTTAAGAGTCATGGGGGAATCATGGTTCTTCGACAAAGACTCCACCAAGTGGTGTAGTTGTATATAATAAAAGAATTCTTTGGCAGGGGCCTGCTGTAGTTTTCTAATGTGGGCAAACTAAATTATTCCATGGTTAAATAACTGTAGTGCACCCCCTAAGGAGCCACAAGTAGACTGGGATCCCCCACCCTGCACAGCCAGGCATGCAACAAATTTTCACAGGCACTCTTGAGACAGAGAACAGTCTGTGACTTCATTTTTTTTGTTATTTATTGAGGGTAATAACTTGGATATTGATGGGAGGTTATGGGATGCCCACTTGACAAGCACTTTGGGGAAAACTCCTTCTATATACAGTCTCTATATAGCCCATTACAGGCAGGAACCTGAGGCCCCTTAGTTGTGTAGCAGAATTTCAGTGTCCAGCTTGCATTACTCCTGTGGCTACTGATCCCAGCACCACCTCTTTGGCCACTGCCAACCCACCTAGCTGCAGCTGCCCCTTTTTCTAGCCCTCCAGGCTAACTTCTCCCCACAGTCTTCCAGAATGTCACACATCAGCCCAGCCGGCTGACTCTCAGGAGATCTCCCAGACATGCTGACCTCCTCCTGCTGTCCTTTCTACTTGCTCCCATGCCTCCAGGAAGGGCTTTTTTCATGTGTTTTGGCTGGATTCTTTCAGCACCCAAGCCCCGGCCTGAGGTCACCCCTCCCAGACTACGGGCGCCCTCAAGGGCCACTGGCAGCCTCCTCAGCACTCCATCTTTCACCTGACTGCCCTTACTGGCATGACTATTTATGAGGTGGCCTGCCCCCTGCCACCTTTACTGGGGATTGGCTGAGGTCCTCACAAATGTTCTAAGCAGCTCCTCCTAGCCTCCATTCACCATGTCTGAAACATTCTCCAATGTCCCAAAAGACATGGGGAGGCACAAGAGAGGCTGCTAGGATAACTCATCCAGCCCTGAGTCACTGAACCCTGACCCATATTGACTTGAGCCTTGTCCAGAGGAAACAGGGGACAGCCGAAAAGACTTAGTAAAGGAACGTGTAGGGAAATTAAACCCGCTGAATACTTAATTGAATCCCAGACCCGTAAGGTATGTGCCAGTGAAATAAAGAAAGCCGCTCCAGGTAAGTGAGTCTCCACTTGAGAGAATCCCCACACATACTAGTCGGGTGCTAGCCCAGCTCGCATGCTGTGTATCATAATGCAAATTATTCCGGACGGCTGTGTAATGGTCCTGCATACTGAGCTGAAGCCTAGCTGTATGCATAAAAGCCATTTTGTCATGTTTCAGGCTCACCTCAGCCATGTTGAAATGTGGGGGGCAGCTCACAATGACCTTGCCCCCCACCCTTTTTCCTTTCAGTTATCCAATACACAACTGGTAACTGAGGGCAGACATCCCTTATCAGTTTCAAAATACACAACTCCGGGGTCCATAAAACTGTCTGCCTAGTGCTTCAGTGACTAGAAAGTTAACAGACACCTGTCATAAAAAGCTCAATCCACATAAGATGCAGCCAGTTTAGCAGTCTAAGCTTGAAATGTCAGCATGTGTTATAACTTTCAAAATAATAGCACAGACATAATATGGACATATTTTGTTTCCTCTGATAATTTGTAAGGTTTGAAGTCCAGACATGTCTATGTCAGCTCATATGAGAACCACTGGTAACACTTCTTCCTCTTAGATAAATTAGACATTGGAAACCTGTCATGTTTAGATATGTTGTAATGCAACTTTCATGCTGAACCATAATATTGATGCTAGCAGTCTGTAAACAGTAGAAATGAAGAGATATGAATATTTATCACAAACTGTATCTGGGACATGGACATGAAATTGTGGCCTCCCAGCAACCAACCCTCCATCACTAATTGGTCAAGAGGCTATCGGTCAACACTCCTTGGTTCCCAAAGAAAAGAGAGATGCCAAGGGCAGTTCTCAGTTCTCCTTTCACCATCAAACCAGGAGCATCTGCAAGTTGAGAACCCTTTTGACTCATCGACCAAACTCTGTTCAACCAAGGACATTAATTGCAAGTATCTTTCCTCCTTAAATTCTACCTTATCTCTTTGTTGCTGTGTAATATGTCTTTAGTGCTTTGAAATACCCTTTTTTGTAACTATTTTATTTTGCACCAATTTTGACCTTTTCATTATTAAAACCTTATTTTGAAAAGTATTAATCTTGTCCCTAAAATTCTTAATGCAAACTATAAATGAACCTAGCTCTTGAAGAAGTGCTATTGTTTAGAATAAATCATCTGAATATACCTGTCTGTGGTGACAGTGTGTGTTACAGGCGATTATTCTAAAATCGTAATTGACATTGATGGAAGTCCTGACTCTTCAGTAAATAAATAAAGGGTCAGCGATGGCAGTGAGAGGGTTAATTGCTTAAATTAGCCCAGAGACAATCGCTTTAAGGGTGCTGGTACCTATATTGTGGTCCCGCAAGCTGGAAAATCTTTGTGCTGGATGCAGCTGAGAGTGACATTGTTACATTAGTGACAGCGCAGTGTGAGATTGGCCTCTCCTCAGTCATGAATTAGTGAGGAGGGCAGGGATCTGATACCCGTGTTCATCACAGGCTGCACTTCAAAAAACCCTCTTTATTGAAGCTTCATGTAACAGGTGGTTAACAGATGGAGCAGAGGACAAAGAGGTAGACGTGCTTTGCACAAATGTTAGCACTTAGTCATTATCTCAGGTAAGTGCCAGGATTGGGTTGAAAGGTTTGGGACACAAAGAGGGTGGTATCCATGAAAGGCAGGCTATAGGAGTAGGGCAGAAGTCTACCATATCAAGCAAGGCCCATAGTGGCAAGTTCTTAGTAGAGCAGAGTTTGATTAAAGGAGTCATTTGCACCACTTTATATACTCTATATTTGTAGAGGACATGCCAATTAATACATGGTTGTTTATAGCCAATTGATTCAAGTTGCTTTGCTCTGCTGTTCAGAAATTCTTTGCATGCAATTGTTTACAAGGGCTAGCTGAAGATCAACCGGATTGTCTCACAGCAATACAGGACTACTACCCACCTTTTTCCCCACTGTAGAGATTGGTTTCTACTGAGCTCATAGAGCTACAATTTACCTAGAACTCTCTGAAAGAGAAGGTTAAATTTCAATACAGCTGATTACTGTTAAAGGTTCTGACATTGTATTTACTGTTATGCATCTATGTGTTGAGGAGCAGAAGAGAGGGGTCTGACACAAATAGAGCCATTCCTTTGCCCTCCTATTATCTGTTCACATAGACATTGTATGTGCATTGCTGTATACAAGGATAGTATTCTTCACTGTTGATTGTTTAACATTGATACGTGATTGACATTTAGTTATTGATAACATTCCTATAATGGATACCATTCTAAATCTGAACTGCTATTATTTCACAAAGTAAACAAGCTAATTGGTTTAATCAACTCTGGTGTACCTATTTCCTTGTTATCATCACTAGAGGGAAAATGTCTGAACCCAGGGTGTCAGAGGTGGCGGAGGACTTGCAGGGTCAGGGCAACCAGTGGGGTACTGATTTAACCAGCGGTCCTTACGAGGGTAGCGTTACATTTGGGGGCTCATCCAGGATACCCCTCATGGGATGCCCAAGCAAGTCATCTGACCAGCCCAAGGAGGTGGAGAAGATGGACTCACTCCCACCACTGCCTCCAGTTGGGCGTGGGAACAAGGAAGTCAACTGGAACTGGCCACCATGGTGAAAGTGCCCAAAATTGGATGGGCTGAGAGGGAGGTGAGACAGTTGATACGAAGGGCTGTTCCAGAGCAAGGGTCCTACATTGTGGACGTGAGGCCTGAATTTGATGAAGATTACACCTATGCCCTGATAGAGTGGTGAGAGCGTGTCCCCGCTGGATTCAGGAAAGACACTGAGTTTAGCTGAAGGATTAGAGGCTCAAGTGATACCTTTGCTGACGGCTAGTACTGCAGAGGAAGATCACTCCAGACATGGTTCAGTGAGTCCTGAGCTGGAGGAGGTAGATGCTTCTGTGGTGATAATGCCTCCCGCTTCCTTTTATATGGACATGAGCTGGCTGGCTGAGAGTCTGATAAGAAGCACTAATATCTCGGCAAATCAAGGGTATCGGAAGCTACAGTTTTTCTCTGGTCGTACACCAACCCCAGAAGGAGAAGAGGAGTTTGAGAATCGAGAATCAAGCCATCCAAGCTGTGGAAGAATGGAGTGTGCCGGAGGCAGTGAATAGACAGAGAATAAGTGAGAGTCTCAGAACCCCTGCAGCAGCTGTCATTCGGAGTCTAAAAAGTCTAAAAAGGGGAAAGCCAGACTGTATAGCCATGGATTACATCAAAGCTTTGTGTGTAGCAGCCTGTTCAGTGTCCAGCAGCCCAGCCTTACCTGTGATCAGTGTATAACGAGCGAGGAGAGGAGACAGATTATACAGAGCGGGGTCTCCTCCGCATGGCTGCTGTCCTCAGACAAAGTCCTGTCTCCTATGATAGACGTCACCAGTGTGCTGCCTATCATAGGAGCCGCCCAGGAGGCAGGACTTCGTCTGACAGCCGGTTAAGCGGGAGTTTCCCACTATGTGTGATCCGGTGGCACTCGCCCCCCTCCCTATCAGAGACAGCCCAGCGGGACCCATGGTAGGGCTGGCCCTGGGTGCTCCCCTTTGCCCCAGCTTGCGGTGCCCTCGCCCAGGATCAACAAAATGTCTGGTCACCCTAATCTAGTATCCTCATTGCTACCTGCAGGCTTGGCTGGGACTATTCTCAGTTGCACCAACAGTGCAACTGGGCCCCAACACTACCTGGCTGAAGAGTTAGAACTAAAGACTTCTCCTTTACAGCTGCTACACAGAGACGTTTACCTATTGCTTATGCTAAGAAGTACTTCTCAGGGGACACTGCAACATATCCTAGAAATTTTCCTAATGTGCATTCTAGAGTAGTCATAGTAATAATATTCACATTGCAGTTAATGCCTGTATGCACTGTTTATTGCTGACTTTGCTGAGTTGAGTTGATTCCAGTCTAGTGGTACAGAATTCTATTGTAAACTACTTTGGCATAGTGATTACATTGTCTAGCAGACTGCGTCTGTATGTACCTATTGTATGCTCATACCATCATTTACTCTAATCCATACCAATACATTGAGTTAATTTATCACTAATCGATCTTGTGTCTATACTCTTGTTCTTATAAGTTCTTGCAGTGACTTTCATTCAATCAGGTGTGTCAGAAGGGCTGACGTTGTTCTTGGAATCGAGGTGCAGAATAGGAAACCCAAATTAACAAACTGCTCCTTCAGGGGTAGCGCTACATATATGTATCATGTAGTAGTTGTATTCAAATTCACGAGCATTGCATGCACATACTGTAACAAATACAAATGCAGTGTGCTTTAGCTGTTTTTCTTGCTGACACATAGATACAGCATAGTACACACATTTTCTCCAGTAAGGCTCATAATGTGCATTATATGTAAACACAAATATTAAAATTATACATATGACCATTAAATATAAGATTAAGGTGAGAATAATATCTGAACAGCCATAATGTAAAGCTAGGGCTACAGAGGTGAGTTTTTTGTCATGGAGTTCCATTACATTCATCTGCAATGGACATACTTTTATGGCAAAAATCATGCAAGAAACTCTTAAGAACACATTTTTAGCAATTATTTTTCCACTCTATGGAGGAGAAGGGGAGATTGTCGTTTCTGCTACCAGATTGAATTGTGACACGATGTATCATTCTATTGAACTACTGCAAATGTCTTGAGTAGACAATTCACTTTAAAGTAGTGCAACACAAAGAGATCAATATCACAAGATTTTAGGAGCACCGCTGAGTTATTAAAATTCACCTTCTCAGTGTATGAACAAGGCAACATTGGAAATGAAATATCTTTGCTTTTGAGACATTTTATTTATTTATTTTATTTATTTTAGGTACTTATATAGCGCCGTCAATTTACGCAGCGCTTTACATATATATATATATATTACATTCACATCAGTCCCTACCCTCAAGGAGCTTACAATCTAAAGTCCCTAACTCACATTCATACATATACTAGGGACAATTTAGACAGGATCTAATTTACCTACCAGCATGTCTTTGGAGTGTGGGAGGAAACCGGAGTACCCGGAGGAAACCCACGCAGGCACAGGGAGAACATGCAAACTCCAGGCAGGTAGTGTCGTGGTTGGGATTCGAACCAGCGACTCTTTTGTTACCGATTTGTTACCGGTGTTTTACCGATAACACTCGGGCAGTACTGCTGTGAAAGTACCCTTGGCGCTGCTATTCGGGCAGCAGCGACGCGCTTTTAACCCCCCCTACAAGGGGTTAAAAAGGTGTTAAAAGTGCCCGCTAGGGGCGGTGGAGGAGCGGTATTCTTCTTCTTAACACTAACATCAGTCCATTCACAAAAACCATTCAGTCCATCAAAACTTGAGTCCAAAAAAAATAAAGAAAATGAGAATGAACAAAAGAAAACTAGAGTTGACACATAGGGGTTGATTTACTAAAACTGGTGCACTCAGAATCTGGTGCAGCTGTGCATGATAACCAATCAGCTTCTAACTTCAGCTTGTTCAATTGAGCTTTGGCAATAAATCCTCAAAGCTGAATGGTTTCTATTCAGAGCTGCACCAGATTTTGCACCATGCAGTTTTAATATATAAACCCCATAGACTCTATTCTTTGGAAGGGATGACTCAGAGGGAAGGTCTTAGGTCTGGAATCATCTGCATCTGGTACATGGGCTGGCCTCTTGTCTCAGCAAGGAAGATGTGGTCGCCTGCTCGGGCTTTGGTGACTCGATCGATCAGGCAGCAGGAACATCTCATCACGGCATATAGAAGGAATAGAAACTTCAAGCTTTAGGAAGGTTGGTGTAGTCAGCTGAACATGGTATGGCCCAAGGTATAACATGTAGTCCTACTAGGTCACAAACTTGGTTAGAATTAGAGAGGTTAGTATTGTTAGTTTGAAAATTGTCATTCTCACGACCATTATCTCCCCGCTTTTCATACTCATTACAAACAAGAGGAAGATACGCAGGGTTTACAATGGCGCAAAAAAAAAACTAAATAATGGTCACTGAGATTCTCACTTTGATCCAGTGAAACAAAAATTGCATTTTCCTAATTTCCAGCTCCCTTGTTATCTCCTCTTAAGCTCACCATCAGGACTGCTCAAGAACCTCTGGAACTCCCTACCCCAGTATGTCTAGCCAGGCCCTACCCTTTTCACCACTAGGTGATCCTCGAAAATCCTCGAAAATGTATTTACTCAGGGACAGATACACAGAAAACACATTAGCCACGTAAAAACAGGAATCCCTAGGAGCAGATAGAGTTGCACAGTGACACTGGGCAGGAAGCAGGCTTGAAAGCTACACTTGGAGACACACAGATAGCCTGCTAGGGACATTAACATAGCTTAGCCTGGGGCGATGAGCTAGATTTGAAAAGAAAGGGATGGCTGGGCGTGTAACTAATTTAATTACCCGCAGGAGGGTTAACTAGTCTTTAACACAACTCCTGTGGGCTACTTGCAAGTTAAAGTTCCACTTTGACCAAAATAGGAATATTACAACTTGTACATTTCTCAAAACCAACAACAAAACTCTGTAACTCTTAGTTTCACGTTCCTACAACGCCTTTAGTGGACAGCTTGAACGTATTATTACATACAAACAATGAGAATAAGACATAAAACAAGCATTTAGATACAAATGCAAGGGAAGTTTTTCATAGTTACCATGCTACTTAAAAAAACCAAACAAAACAAAGACAAAAACCAGGCGGAGTAAAGACAAAAATAGTTAGGTTAGGCTTTACCTAGCAACGTTTTTTCCAGAGGGCTAAAATGATACACACTACAAAAGAATTTGGAAAGTATTTTCCACCTGAGCAGTAGCTCCATCCTAATTCATACCAAATAATTTTAACCGGAAAATCATGTACCACACATAAAACCCTTCCTCTGTTTCCTTTACTGTATCACTAGACTCAGCTATCTCTTGCGGCCAAGTGTACATAATGCAGTTCTTCCGGATAGAAACCGCCTTCTGCGCACCCTGCTGATTCACCATAATAGATCTCTGAAGCCACAATTGTGCTATATCTAACGTCTTTGTTGTCTGGAGCCTGGTCCTAAATTCAGTAATGAACTTCTCCCACCTCCAGACATTAAAGGTACCCTCTAACGGGACACACCAACTGTACCCTTGGACCAGTTATTCCCCTTTTTGAGGGGTCACATGTCCTGAGCCCCAAACACAGGCTTCATGTACCGCGAAGCTGTTTGGCCAGATTGAGAGGCCTCAATTCCCCCCTCGAACATGGACGGTCCATTGCCCATGACAATTCGAATCGACTTTTGCACCAAGTTTAGGAGCAACACTGCAGGGTGCCTTCTTTCACAGGGCTAGCTTGCTTCTGGACTCTGATTAGTATACACGGCTTTCCTGGCGGTCAGTTAGAAACCTCAACCTGGTGGATTTGTACGACTATATAGTTCAGCAACTACCACTCGCTCCCCACCCCCGGTATCAACACGGTTACACATGGGGCAGGTTTCAGAATCTGCTCCTTACATGTTGAAGAATGAAAGAAGTATGTTGCTTTCTCCCGTTTCTTGTAGACCGGCCCAAAGTACACACGTTCATTTTGACCTAACCCGTGCAGCCAAACAACCCCAAAAGCACAATGAAATCCTCACTATACAAACCTTGGCTTCGGTCTGTTCCTTGATGTTATACAAAAAATTGGAGATGCCGGTTACTGATCACACACTGAAAAGTATAACGTTGCTACCTCAAACCTAATATACAGTATGGGAAACTCTATCTCTATAAAACTAACCACAAATTCGCACAAAACAAACCTGATTTTAATCAAAACTGAATCCAATACAAGAATGGATCAGTTATACTCCACATTGTAGTCTATAGTTGAAAACCAATACTCATACAAGAAAAATGGGACAGAATCCTATGAAAGAGCCGCTATGTCCAAAAACAAAGATAAAACATGAAAAACAGATGAATTGTATAAAAACGCTGAATCTGAACACAAATATAAACAAGGCTGGATAAAAACAACTGCAAAAATCCTGTAAAACGTCCCCAAATACTAGATTTCAATCAAAAATGGAGAGATTCCACTCAAAACTGAAATTCAGTACAAAAATCACGTAATGATTCTATAAAAAAAACTGCCTTTTTAAACAAAAGTGTAAAAATCAGTGGTGCACCAAATGGAAATTTTGGTGCTGAAACCGAAACTAAAAATGCATAAAGCCAAAAGCAGATAACCGAAAATGTCAGTTTTTAAAAAAATTTTTATTTTTATATACACTTGTCATATGCAGCCTACCTGTGCCTGGGCACTGATAAGTGGCACTGATAGGCAACACTGATTGGCAGCACTTATGGGCACTGATAGGTGGCACTGATGGGAACTGATAGGCAGCACTGATAGGTGGCATTGGTTGGCACGGACACGTGGCACTGATTGGCACTGACAGGTGGCACTGATTGGTACTGATAGGCGGCACTGATAGGCAACACTGATTGGCAGCACTGATGGGCACTGATAGGCAGCACTGATGGGCGGCATTGGTTGGCACTGATAGGTGGCACTGATAGGTGGCATTGGTTGGCACTGACACGTGGCACTGATTGGCACTGACAGGTGGCACTGACAGACAGCACTGATTGGCACTGACAGGTGGCACTGGTTGGCACTGACAGGCGGCACTGATTGGCACTGACAGGCGGCACTGATTGGCACTGACAGGTGGTACTGATAGAGGACATGAGGAGTTTTAGATTGCTCAGATAGCATGGCTTGTAGGAGTCGCTCTGTGTGCGGAACTCTCCTGTATGAACTGCATGCAGAGAGAAGCTGTCACAATTCGGCTGTGATGTCGGAGGTGGGTGGGACTGAACAACTATCAAACACCAACCAATGGAATGCCCACCTCCGACATCACAGCCGTATTGTGACAGCTTCTTTCCGCATGCAGCTAATACAGGAGAGTTTCACACAAAGAGCGGCTCTTATAAGAAAAAAAAAATTAAAGTGCCCCGTCCCTGCGAGCTTGCGCGCAGAAGCGAACGCATGCGTAAGTCCCGCCCACATATGAAAACGGTGTTCAAACCACATATGTGAGGTATCGCCGCGATCGTTAGAGCAAGAGCAATAATTCTAGCACTAGACCTCCTCTGTAACTCAAAAATGCTAACCTGTAGAATTTTTTAAACGTCGCCAATGGAGATTTTTATGTTGCAAAGTTTGTCGCCATTCCGCGAGCGGACGCAATTTTGAAGCATGACATGTTGGGTATCATTTTACTCGGCGTAACATTATCTTCCACAATATGGAAAAAAATTGGCCGAAGTTTACTGTTTACTTATTTTTTAACTCATAAAAATGTTTGTTTTTTTTTAAAAACGCGCTTGTAAGACCGCTGCGCTATTTAAAATTGGCGTGGGGTCTCCCCAATAATCCAAACCAGACCCTTATCTCAGCACGCAGCCCTGGCATGGCAGGAGGGGTGGGGACGAGCGAGTGCCCCCCTCCGAACCATATGAGGCCACATGCCCTCAACATGGGGAGGATGCTTTGAGGTCACCCCCAAAGCACCTTGTCCTCATGTTGATGAAGAGAAGGGCCTCATCCCCACAACCCTTGCCGTGGCTGTGGGGGTCTGCGGGCGGGGGGATTATTGGAATCTGGAAGCCCCCTTTAATAAGGGGGCCCCCAGATCCCGACCCCCCCATGTGAATAGGTATGGGGTACATTTTATCCCTACCCATTCACCAAAAAAGAAGTAAAGTGTTAATAAAAACAAAAGGCAGTTTTTGACAAGTCCTTTATTGTGTAAAATAGCTCTTCTTCTTTTTTCCCCCATCTTCTCCTGTCCCGGTCCCATTATGGGAGATGCCTCCAGATGGCACGGCTGTGGCAGCGGGCGCAGGGGTGGTGAAAGAAGAAGATGAGGACTGAAGAAGAAGAGAGGAAGGAAGAAGCCCGAAAGAAGAAGCAGAAGACCGGGGCAGGAGAAGATGGAGGAAGAAAGGAGAAAGAAGAAGAGATATTTTACACAATAAAGGACTTGTCAAAAACTGCCTCTTGTTTTTTTTACCACTTTACTCCTTTTTGGTGAATGGGTAGGGGTACAATTCACATGTGGTGGTTGGGATCTGGGGGCCCCCTAATTAAAGGGGGCTTCCAGATTCCGATAAGCCCCCCGCCCACAGACCCCCATAACCACCGGCAAGGGTTGTGGGGATGAGGCCCTTCTCCCCATCAACATGGGGACAAGGAGCTTTGGGGGTCACCTCAAGGCATCCTCCCCATGTTGAGGGCATGTGGCCTGGTATGGTTCGGAGGGGGGCACTCGCTTGTCCCCACCCCCTCCTGCCATGCCGGGGCTGCTTGCTCGGATAAGGGTCTGGTTTGTTTTTTTTTTAAAATTTGGCACGGGGCACCCCTTAAAATCCATACCAGACCTGAAGGGCCTGGTTTGGACTTTGGGGGGGACCCCTACACAATTTTTTTTAATTTTGGGTGGGGTTCCCCTTACGCATGTTTTTTTTAATTTTGGTGCGGGCCCCGCTGTTGTATTTTAGTTTGTGATGAAATGGCCCAGTCAAACAGCTGCTGAAAAATTGGGCCTTGGGTGTTGGCGGTGCCAGAACACTGTAACCCCTTGCAGTTACTCTTGTTGGGTGCAGGAACAAGCCCTGCTGTTGTAAATTAATTTAAAAATTGTGATGACATGCCCCAGTCAAATAGGTGCTGAAAAATTGGGCCTTGGGTGTTGACGGTGCCAGAACACTGTAACCCCTGGCAGTTACTCTTGTTGGGCACAGGAACGGGCCCTGCTGTTGTAAATTAGTTTAAAAAATTTTATGGCATGCCCCTGTAAATCAGGTGCAGAAAATTTGGGCCTTGGGTATTGGTAGTACCCTAAATATAAAATATCATTCTGGATTAAGGACAGGAGGAATAGGAGCAGTGGCAGTCTTAAAGGGATCCCAGATCCCTAGCAAATTTAATCAGCTGCATCAGCATCAGGGGCTTGATAGCTGCTGATCCAGGACTGATTCATTTTTATAAAAGTGAGCCTATCAACCGAGTCTGTAGACAGGCGCACTCTTTGATCAGTTACGAACCCTCCAGCAGCACTGAATGTCCGTTCAGAAAGCATGTTGGATGCAGGACAGGCCAGTAACTCAATTGCATATTCAGCAAGTTCCGACCAGTGGTCCATCCTCAAGACCCAGTAACTCAGTGGATGCTTAGTTGGAAAGGTCTCCAAGGTCTGCTCTTGCCAATATATATTCCTGCACCATATAATGCAGACGCTGACAATGGTTGCTTGAACCTATCTGGCCTGGGCGCTGAGAACTGAAAACTTTTTTAAAGGCATCGGACAGCCGGCCACCTTCTGCACCGCTCTGCCTCTGAGCGACCGAAGCTTCAGAAACACGTTGTCCAGCACCAGGACATGGTAGCCTCCCAGGGCCTGGAAAGACGTTGCACAAACTTTTCTTCAAGGTATCCTGAAGATGTTTCATCCTCTGCTCCCTCTGCATAGGCAGCATGAGCTCTGCAACTTTACCCTTTTAATGTGGATCAAGAAGGGTTGCCAGCCAGTAATGATCCCTCTCCTTGATACAACGAATCCTAGGGCCTTTTCACAGGCTTTTCAGAATCAGAGAGCCCATGCAGCGTAAGTTTGAGGAGGCATGAGTGTCCTCTGGGTCACTGAGGATGACATTATCAGGAACTACCTCCTCCCAGCCACGTACAACTTCTTGGGTTTCTGGGGACTGAAAACCATGATCCCTTGAAGACTGCTGCATGTTATTCTCCACATCCATGCTAACACAATAATCCTCCTCCTCCTCCTATGTGTTTGGCGGCTCTGTAGGAATGCTCTCTGCACAAAGGGGGCCTTGAGAGGAAAGGAAGTCCTCCTCTTCCTACCGCTGTTCTGCTTCAAGTGCCCTGTCCATGATTCCATGAAGCATGTGCTCCAGAAGGAATATTAGAGGGACAGTGTCACTGATGCATGCATTGTCACTGCTCACCATCCTTGTGGCCTCCTCAAATGGTGACAGGACATGCATCCTTGATCAGTAGCCACTGACTTGGCGAAAAGAAGCCAAGCTCCCCTGAGCCTGTCCTGGTGCCATGCTCACACAGGTTCTCATTGATGACCCTCTGCTGTGCGTGCAGCCACTGCAGCATTGCCAATGTTGAGTTCCACCTGGTAGGCATGTCACAAATGAGGCGATTGGTGGGCAGGTTGAATTCCCGCTGAATGTCAGCCAGCCAGGCACTGGCATTGTATGAATGCCGGAAATGACCACAGACTTTTCTGGCCTGCCTCAGGATATTTTGTAAGCCTGGGTACCTGGTCAAGAAACGCTGCACCACCAAATTCAAAACGTGTGCCAAGCATGGAACATGTGTCAAGTGTCCCTGTCGGAGGGCAGAGAAGGTTGGTGCCATTGTCGTATACAACCATTCCTGGCTCAAGCTGCTGTGGCGTCAAATACCTCTGAGCCTGCCCCCACAGAGCTGACAGAATCTCTGCTCCAGTGTGGCTCCTCTCCCCAAGACAGACTAACTCAAGCACCGCATGGCATCTTTTAGCCTGACTGCATGCGTAGCCCCTTGAACACTTAGGGAGCACTGCGGGTTCAGAGGACAATTCTGCAGAAGAGGCCACGGAGGTAGAAGAAGAGGAGGGAGTGGAGGAGGTGGATATGGCAAAATCACCCCCAGCTTTTTGGAGGCGTGGTGGCGGAACTAGCTCCAACACTGAACCCTGTCCTGCATCCTTCCCAGCTGCCAGTAGAGTTACCCAGTGTGCAGTGAAGGAAAGGTAACGTCCCTGACCGTGCCTGCTGGACCATGAGTCAGCGGTAATATGAACCCTGCTGCTGACAAATTCACGAACGGGGGCAGAGTCTAGCAGCTGAAAAGGCAGCAGTTGGAGTGCTAGCAATTTGGCCAAGCTAGCATTAAGACACTGAGTATGTGGATGGCTGGGACAGTATTTTTTTTACGGTTCAGCAACTGGGGTAGGGATATTTGCCTGCTGAATTCATCTGGTGGTGTACTTCTAGCAGATTGGCTGCAAGTACTTGTGGCACGCATTGCTAGACCTTCATTACTCTCAGTGCAGGTTTTGGAGAGGACTGGAGATATAGAAGGGGTTGAGATCCCCGATGAGGAGCAAGGTGACGTCCGCCTTGTTTTCTGGTGTGGGTTTTTCAGGTGCTTTTGCCAACAGACTGCATGGCTGGTCGTCATATGTCTCTTTAAGACAGTGGTGCCCAAGCGTCTGGAGTTCTGACCGCGCTTGACCCACTTCAGACATAGATTGCAAATGGCAACGGTGGGATCTACTACACAAGTGTTGAAAAATGCCCACACCAAAGAACTTTTGAAAGTCAGTGGGGAGCCAGCAGCGCCCTGTGGAGCTCTGTGGTCTGATGCAGTTGGGTGGCTGCCCTTAAGCTGGTCCCTGGAGGACATCCTGCCTCGTTGGAGTTGTGCCTCCTCCTCCTCACTTTCCTCTTCTCTCAGGCACCCAAGTACAGTCTGTGTCCTCATCATCACCTCCCTCCTCGTCACTGGAGCAAACTTGGCAGTATGCTGCACCTGGGGAAACATGACTGCTAGTTTCTTGTGCTTTTGTGGCCCCCCTGTCTCTAGGCTCACGCTACACCCTTTCTCAACCTGGGAACCAACATCAGAGCCTTCAAATTGCTGCGCATTCTCCATCAGCATGTAAACTACACTATAGTCGAATAATTTTGGTGATTCCCCCGTGCAGGATGGTGGGGCTACAGAAGAGATAACGGTGGACAAGGATCCGGTGGAATAGGCCGCTTTGCCAGCTGCGTTGGAAGGCAAACTTGTATGAGCCTGGAGGAGAATGAGGACAGCTTAGTTATCCACTCCACCAACTCTTCTGTATGTTGTGGCTGAATAGCACGACCAACAACAGAAAAAAAGGACAAGCGTGACACGCCTGCAGTGGATGCACCATGTTCACCACCACCACTTTTCACTGAAGACACAGATGCTGCTTGCCCTCTTTTAGTGGCCTGGGAGAGTCTGCCTCTCCTTTGTGGCCTTCCTGACATGATAGGGATTTTTTAACACCGCACTACACTGTATTATATACCGTACACCCCCGAATGCACTGATATATAGTGTACACTCAATACACTGTGTGTATATATATACTAGACTATATAAATTTTAAGACACCACATCAAGTGTACTATATACCGTACGTACACCCCCCGAATGCACTGATATATAGTGTACACTTAATACACTGTGTGTATATATATTAGACTGTATATATTTTAAGACACCATGTCAAGTGTACTATATACTGTACATACACCCTGAATGCACTGATATATAGTGTACACTCAATATGCTATGTGTGTGTGTGTGTATATATATATTGTAAGGGAGAGAATCCCTCTCCCTATGGAAATGAAAATAAAGGTCACACAGAGTTTGCATGTCGGCTGACTGCAAGACTGCAGAGTATAGATTTTAAAAGGAGAAAACTGCTCTGCCAGTTTTCTCCGTATTTTGCTATTGCCGGATGGGACTCTGTAGTTTGGAGATCCCTAAGAGTCTTGGGTGGGACAGGATCTCCAACCCTGTGTCCGGGTCTTGTGGACAGCCATCAGGTTGTGTGCCCAGGTGGACACAGCCAATATAACGAGGGGCTGATGAGAGCAGAGAGGGGAGGAATGAGATGGAGTGTTAGCAGCCTGCTGCAAAAAGGCAGACCCCTGTCAGCAACACTGTCGGCCCTGTGTGAGACTACATCCCTGGTGAGGGGGGACTCTGTGCCTGAAGGACTTGGAGGTCGGGACGGCTACGAGAGCCTGGGAGACCAAAGGAGGGTCTGGGAGGCTAGGAGAGCCGAGGCAGCTAGAGAGTCCAAGGGGGCTGAAGGAAGTCTTAAAGTCTCGGAGACAGTGAGTAACCCAAAGGGGGCTGGAGGATCCTGTT
>BLSH010231721.1:983384-993808 GCA_018402905.1 Glandirana rugosa
AACGTCAGTCGGCTGTACGTTTGAGACACACTGGAAATAAAGGTAAAGGTATCCCTCTCCCTGAGAGAGGGAATGTATAGGGGGGGGAAACAAAGCTAGGTCTCCCTCCTTGTGGTCGTGGGTAGTAGTGCCAACCCTGTGGAAACACGACCGACAGTCGGTGCATCCGGGTTGGGAAAAAGGCCCACGCGAAGGTCCATTCAGGAAGGGACTTAGAATTGTCCCAGGGTATAAAGGAATATGGGTCGGAAGAGGGAGAAGAGGACCCCAGGGACCCGAATTAGAAAAAAGAATCCCCTTGAGACGAAAGGGACTAGGATGGAAAGTAATCAGAGAAATGTTTTTGAACCTAAAAGACACAGGGTAAAGGGTAAAACTGATGTGTGTAAACCGAAAGGTAGGATCAGGGAAAGCAGAGTTCCCCTAAGAAAAAAGATTAAGCCCAGGGACCCCAGGAGAAGAGGGAGAAGGCTGGGTATAAGGAAATATGGGACCCTGTTAAGATTCAGGGAAGGACTTACCTGGAAGCGCACCCGGAAAAAGGGTTGGGCCTACGTGGCTGACAGCCAGCACAAAGGTGTCCCAACCGTGATGATGGGTGCTGGTGTTCCTCCCTCTGGATCGAAACAAAGGGGGGGGATATGTAAGGGAGAGAGTCCCTCTCCCTATGGAAATGGAAATAAAGGTCACACAGAGTTTGCATGTCGGCTGACTGCAAGACTGCAGAGTATAGATTTTAAATGAAGAAAACTGCTCTGCCAGTTTTCTCCGTATTTTGCTATTGCCGGATGGGACTCTGTAGTTTGGAGATCCCTAAGAGTCTTGGGTGGGACAGGATCTCCAACCCTGTGTCCGGGTCTTGTGGACAGCCATCAGGTTGTGTGCCCAGGTGGACACAGCCAATATAACGAGGGGCTGATGAGAGCAGAGAGGGGAGGAATGAGATGGAGTGTTAGCAGCCTGCTGCAAAAAGGCAGACCCCTGTCAGCAACACTGTCGGCCCTGTGTGAGACTACATCCCTGGTGAGGGGGGACTCCATGCCTGAAGGACTTGGAGGTCGGGACGGCTACAAGAGCCTGGGAGACCAAAGGAGGGTCTGGGAGGCTAGGAGAGCCGAGGCAGCTAGAGAGTCCAAGGGGGCTGAAGGAAGTCTTAAAGTCTCGGAGACAGTGAGTAACCCAAAGGGGGCTGGAGGATCCTGTTGAGGCCAGGATTAGGCTGTTTCAGGAAGGGACTGCTGACAAGAGAGCCAGGTGGCTCGGTATGTTTTCGTTGAGTGCTATATGAAGTTGAAAACCCCTGCGTGGGATTCCTGGATGGACCTTTTGTTTTGCTTTGTTTTTCCTTTTGAATAAACATGGGCTACCAGGCCCTTAACTTTTAATGCCTGTCTGATATTGACTCACCGCACAAAAACGCATCTCTCACTTGAGTTAAACCCCCCAATATCACAATATATATATATATATATATATATATATATATATATATTAGACTGTATATATTTTAAGACACCACGTCAAGTAGTGTACTATATACCGTACACCCACGAATGCACTGATATACATTGTAATTTTAATACACCACGTCAAGTGCACTATGTACCATACGTACACTCCCGAATGCACTGATATATATTGTACACTCAATACGCTGAGTGTATATATATATATATATATATATATATATACACACAGTGGGTACGGAAAGTATTCAGACCCCCTTAAATTTTCCACTCTTTGTTATATTGCAGCCATTTTCTAAAATCATTTAAGTTCATTTATTTTCCTCATTAATGTACACACAGCACCCCATATTGACAGAAAAACACAGAATTGTTGACATTTTTGCAAATGTATTAAAAAAGAAAAACTGAAATATCACATGGTCCTAAGTATTCAGACTCTTTGCTGTGACACTCATATATTTAACTCAGGTGCTGTCCATTTCTTCTGATCATCCTTGAGATGGTTCTACACCTTCATTTGAGTCCAGGTGTGTTTGATTATACTGATTGGACTTGATTAGGAAAGCCACACACTTGTCTATATAAGACCTTACAGCTCACAGTGCACGTCAGAGCAAATGAGAATCATGAGGTCAAAGGAACTGCCTGAAGAGCTCAGAGACAGAATTGTGGCAAGGCACAGATCTGGCCAAGGTTACAAAAAAATTTCTGCTGCATTAAGGTTCCTAAGAGCACAGTGGCCTCCATAATCCTTAAATGGAAGATCTTCCTAGAGCTGACCGTCCGGCCAAACTGAGCTATCGGGGGAGAAGAGCCTTGGTGAGAGAGGTAAAGAACCCAAAGATCACTGTGGCTGAGCTCCAGAGATGCAGTCGGGAGATGGGAGAAAGTTGTAGAAAGTCAACCATCACTGCAGCCCTCCACCAGTCGGGGCTTTATGGCAGAGTGGCCCAACGGAAGTCTCTCCTCAGTGCAAGACACATGAAAGCCCGCATGGAGTTTGCTAAAAAACACCTGAAGGACTCCAAGATGGTGAGAAATAAGATTCTCTGGTCTGATGAGACCAAGATAGAACTTTTTGGCCTTAATTCTAAGCGGTATGTGTGGAGAAAACCAGGCACTGCTCATCACCTGTCGAATACAGTCCCAACAGTGAAGCATGGTGGTGGCAGCATCATTCTGTGGGGGTGTTTTTCAGCTGCAGGGACAGGACGGCTGGTTGCAATTGAGGGAAAGATGAATGCGGCCAAGTACAGGGATATCCTGGATGAAAACCTTCTCCAGAGTGCTCAGGACCTCAGACTGAGCCGAAGGTTTACCTTCCAACAAGACAATGACCCTAAGCACACAGCTAAAATAACGAAGGAGTGGCTTCACAACAACTCCGTGACTGTTCTTGAATGGCCCAGCCAGAGCCCTGACTTAAACCCAATTGAGCATCTCTGGAGAGACCTAAAAATGGCTGTCCACCAACGTTCACCATCCAACCTGACAGGACTGGAGAGAATGTGCAAGGAGGAATGGCAGAGGATCCCCAAATCCAGGTGTGAAAAACTTGTTGCATCTTTCCCAAAAAGACTCATGGCTGTATTAGATCAAAAGGGTGCTTCTACTAAATACTGAGCAAAGGGTCTGAATACTTAGTACCATGTGATATTTCAGTTTTTCTTTTTTAATAAATCTGCAAAAATGTCAACAATTCTGTGTTTTTCTGTCAATATGGGGTTCTATGTGTACATTAATGAGGGAAAAAATTAACTTAAATGATTTTAGCAAATGGCTGCAATATAGCAAAGAGTGATAAAATTTAAGGGGGTCTGAATACTTTCCGTACCCACTGTATATACTAGACTGTATATATTTTAATACACCACATCAAGTGTACTATATACCGTACCTACACCCTCACATTTTTGTAAATACTTTATTATATCTTTTCATGTGACAACACTGAAGAAATGACACTTTGCTACAATGTAAAGTAGTGAGTGTACAGCTTGTATAACAGTGTAAATTTGCTGTCCCCTCAAAATAACTCAAAATATTATCTGCTCATAGTCAGCCAAATGCTTCAGAACTCATTGGACGGAGCTTCACAGTGCAGATGGACAATGACCCGAAGCATACTGCGAAAGCAACCAACGAGTTTTTTAAGGAAAAGAAGTGGAATGTTATGCAATGGCCAAGTCAATCACCTGACCTGAATCAGATTGAGCATGCATTTCACTTGCTGAAGACAAAACTGAAGGGAAAATGCCCCAAGAACAAGCAGGAACTAAAGACAGTTGCAGTAGAGGCTTGGCAGAGCATCACCAGGGATGAAACCCAGCGTCTGGTGATGCCTATGCGTTCCAGACTTCAGGCTATAATTGACTGCAAAGGATTTGCAAACAAGTATTAAAAAGTGAAAGTTTGATTTATGATTGTTAATCTGTCCCATTACATTTGGTCTCTTAAAAAGTGGGAGGCACATATACAAACTGTTGTAATTCCTACACCGTTCACCCGATTTGGATGTAAATACCCTCAAATTAAAGCTGAAAGTCTGCAGTTAAAGCACATCTTGTTAGTTTCATTTCAAATCCATTGTGGTGGTGTATAGAGCCAAAAAGATTAGAATTGGGTCGATGTCCCAATATTTATGGACCTGACCTACATTAGGAAGGTATATATATTTTCTTGCACTGCCTGCACTAGCTGACTGTATATAGATCACCCTATCTATCCATCTATCTATCTAATATATATTTCACTCTACACTAACTGACTGTATACAGATCGCCCTATCTATCTATCTATCTATCTATCTATCTATCTATCTATCTATCTATCTTTCTATCTATCTATCTATCTATCTAGTATAGATTTCCCTCTACACTAACTGACTGTATATAGATCGCCCTATCTATCTATCTATCTATCTATCTATCTATCTATCTATCTATCTATCTATCTAATATGTTTTTCACCGTAATCACTAGCTACACTGAACTGCCAGCACGCCGCTAGCTAAGCTCACTGTCTCGCTGTACGAGCGGCTTTATATAGTGTGGGGCATGAATTGAGGCTGCTGAGCAGTGATTGGCTAAAGGCACCCTGCCTTTGGCCAATCAGATCTCTCACAGCAGAGCACTCTGTGATTGGCCAAAGCATGCAGGTCATGTGCATGCCTTGGCCAGTCAGCAGGCGGCATTTCCCCCGCCATTGGAATGCATTATGGGGCACTCGAAGTTCCCACGAATGTCCCATAATGTTCTAAGTTTGCCGAACAGGCACACGGGGGTTGTTCGAGTCGAACTTACATTTGACTCGAACAGCCAACCCTTCCTTACCATGTACAACTTCCTGTTGTTTGTACTTGAGAAACTACACTCAACAGTTAAAGAAACCAATGTGCAGTGGGAATTGCATCTCGGAAATCGTGAATGCTGTTCCGACCAAGCCCGTGCACACAATCCCGCTTTTATCATTGGCGCAAATCCTTATTATGCATTGTTCAGAAAACAATACATAGCCAGAGTATACTACCGTTCCTATGGAGGTGAGGCTATCTGCAGGGAAACGCTTTGTTTTTGCCATGTGGTGGTCAGGCACACAGCAGATAGGTATTAAACCGATAATGTCTTCGCAGACCGAACATATTTCCACCAAATGAACAAATCCGCATATAATGCAGGAGCCCTCACTGGTGGACATATCCACGTATAGCGAAAAATCTCTCCACATCCGCGGGAAGCTTTTCACTACCAATGGTCCTTCCAACGGTGTCTATATGTGTGGACATGCTTGCATGAGCATATTGCAGCAATACTGACACTGGGAGACATCTGACAATATACATTAAATACATCCTAATAAAATTTCCACAACACTGGTACAAGTGTCACAGAAATATATTGATTATATTTAAAAAAATGCTGTCTTACTGCTCAATGAGGTACCCAACTAAACAGTGATTTGACAGCAGCAGGCCTAAGCTTTAAAGTCAAAATCCCCATCTGGCAGAATGGACTGGCCATGGCATTCTGAGATGCACAGAGGAGGATAAAAGCATTATTAAAGATATACATAAACCTGATTTTATGGGCTAAGGACTAGTATTGGGCTGAGAACTGGTAAGCTACAATATATTACATTCTTGCTCTTGGGTTTCTTTCTGTACTTTTTACTCTAGTTAAATTTCTCCTGAGCCAAAACCACTAGCCATGTGGTGATGTTAGCAAAACAGTACCCTTCATTGGTAGGTGTTCAGGTGCCAAAAAGGACATCTGGTTGCTTTAAAGCAACCATGTCATCTAAGTAGCGAGTGTAAACCAAGCACATACCTGTAAAGAAGAGACTGAATATTTCCCTTTTCAGTTGCCCACATAGCTGAGCTTCTCTCCGGTGCTGTCAGATGGTCTCCCAAAGTTCATAAATAGCTTATTTTGGATCCTTTAGGGCTTGCAAAAATGAATGTGGTTTGTCTAGGTATGGTCATATTGTAGTTGGAATTTAGAGAGATCAGTGGTAGGGCGTAAAGAGAACTAGTCAAAATTAGACTGATGCAAAAATATACTGTAAATATGAAATATTTAGAATTGTGCAGCTTAACTTAAGAAATATATATATTTGCCACGTTGTTTAACTTTGCTGGTGGACAAGTCTTTAGCTAAAGCTGCCCATAGACATTAGAGTGAAAGCAGACAGGTACGAACATTCCGTCTTCAGGGCAATTATTTGATGCATTACTGCAGCGCATTGTCAACTTGTAAACTTCTATGGAAAGCAGGGTAATGTCCCAGCACAGTGCATAAATGTAGTCTACTGAGATTTGAGATCATAGTTGTTCCCAGGATCTTGCCGGAAGTATTGTTACCTTACTTTTTTATACTGCCATCATACAGCAATTTTAGATTAAGGAGGCCTGATGTAATCTGGTGCTGTTTTGCCATGTAAAAGTTATTACTTTTCCATTCTCCGACCCCTGCTGTCTGCATAAAGAGTACTTGTCACCTGCCCAAAGCTATCACAAGGGTATGGTAGTTTGTTGCCATTTCACAGGCATGCACAATTTTAAATCCTCACAAATTCCTTGCATATTTACTTGATGCAACATCATCTTGTATATTTTACCAAAAATGGGTATTACTGTATATTGTGTTTGTGTGCACTAAAATTCATTTAATTGCATTTCTCCTGAAAACTTGGGATTGATAAACGGCTGTGCAAATATCATGTGACATAAAAAATTAACAAGCCACCATTTCATTCTCCAGGGCCTCTGCTTTCTAGCAAAAAATGCAGATTTTAAGTCGTGCAAAAAAAAAGTAAAAAAATGCCCAGGTAGGCAAGCTGTTAACAATGCATATGGTAGAGATTAACTAGATGAAAATACTCTTTTCAAAGTGTGTTAAAGGATTGGTATAGTGTTTTGCAGTGCTACACAATAGTTATGCTTTTTTGTTTCTTCTAACAATCAAAGTCTATAATTCAGTTGACTTACTGCAAAAAATGTACTCTCTGTGAGGCTGTGTTGGAATAGAGAATTGTATTTTAGGCAGCAAATACAATACAGTAAGTCCCCTACATACAACCATTCAATTTACGTACTTTCACAGATGCGAACATGTGTTTGCATGCCCAATGCTGTAAAGCTGGTTACACGCACTTGTTTTTTTTTCATTCAACCGAGTGGGCTGAACGAAAAAAGAACTGACAGATTGCCTTACCAACACAAGCAATGCTGGTGCAGCGGTCTCCCATGCTGTGCCTTTATGTTCTGACAGGGGGGCTCCTCCCCCCGCCAGAACACACTGATCAGCGCTCACAGCCTTTGTCTGCAAGCACTGATCTTTGCTGGGCTTACGAACAAGTTGAACTTACAAGTTGATCAGTTCTCTCATCATCGGGACGATGATCTGTTCGGAAGACTGTTGATACCACTTGTCCAAAAGCCGGACACCTCATCTCCAAGTGTACACCCCATATTGAGACCAACCTATCAGCGCCTGGTACAAGAACAGAAGGCCCCAGCTAAAGGAGTGCACCAGAAAGATCTGGTGCTTGGACTGGAATGAGAAGGTATTACAGCCTGGTGAAGTGGCCTGTTTGCGGGCATCTGTCAAACTAAATTGAAAACAAATGGGCCCTTTCATTGTCCTTGAAGCAGACAGACAGAGGGAAGACATGGGAGTGGAGATGATTCCCGAAGTGGTTTCAACCAAAGCATTACAAAGAAGTCATGGGAGGATCTCGGTCAGTGTCCGCAACATAACAGCCTCACTGGTGAGGATGCCGGCTCGGATGTTGCAGGGACAAGTGAATCCGGCTACCCCAGTCTCACCGTCTGATTTAGTGGGGGGAGAAAAGGATGGGATCCCTGTCGAGGAGTTTTATCCGAAGAACACTCCTCTCTCACCCGAATGGAAGAAAAGAGCCAAGACTCAGCTCGGAGATGGCAGGCAGCATTCTCCAAGAGTGAGTTCCATCTGAGATGTGCAAGCACCCAACACCGGATTCATCTTCAAGAGGATAAGCCATTCAGAGAAAGGGTCTGACGGATTCCTCTAGGGGACTTAGGAGTCCATACGCTTCCCCAATAGTGGTAGTATGGAAGAAGAATGGATCACTCAGGTTGTGAGGTGACTATAGGACACTAAACTGAATGACCATTGCAGAACAATACAGCACCCCAAGGATAGAGGATGCCTTGAAGAGCCTGTCAGGGGCAAAATGAAGAGCAGGTACTATCAAATCCCCATGTATCCTGAAGATCGGGAGAAGAACGCCTTCATTACTCCGGTGGGGTTCTTTGAATTCAGCCACATGCCTCAGGGTTTGTCTGGCGCCCCAGCCACTTTCCAAAGGCTCATGGAGAAGATGGTGGGCGACATAAACCTGATAGAAGTGTTGGTGTATCTAGACGACATCATTGTCTTTGGGAAGACCTTAGAGGAGCATGAAGCGTGTCTGGAGAAGGTCCTCAAGAGACTTCATGATGGGGGTTGTAGCTGTCTCTGGAGAAGTATCAGTTTTATCAACCCTCAGTCAACTACCTTGGTCATATCGTGTCTGCCGACGGAGTGACCACGGACCCCCTGAAGCTGGAAGCCATCACCTCCTGGCTGAGGCCCACTAATGTGACCGAGCTCAGGTCATTTCTGGGATTCTGTTCCTATTATAGAAGATTTGTTGAGGAATTCGCTAAAATAGCTCGCCCACTTAATGAGCTACCAAAAAAAGCGAAGAGGAAGACGTCGACCTACATCCGACTAGACCTGTCAGACAAGCTGGAGGGCCCAGAAAACCCAGAGAGTCCATTCAGGAACAGTGGACCGTCTAATGTGAAGAGGCTTTTAGGCAGCTGAAATGGAGCCTAATCACTGCTCCGGTTCTGGCCTATGCAGATCCAACCAAGCCATATGACGCCAGTCGAGGTATGTTAGGCGGGGTGCTGTATTAAGAGCATGACAGCCACCTTCGGCCTGTTGCACTATGTAAGTCAGAGCCTGGCACCCACCGAGAAGAACTACCCCATGCACAAACTTGAGTTCCTGGCCTTTAAGTGGGCCGTGGTGGATAAGCTGAGGGATTACCTGTATGGAGCAGTGTTTGCGATCAAAACCAACAATCCTCTCAACTATATCCTCACTACCGCCAAATTGGATGTTAAGGGCCACAGATGGTTGGCTGCCCTATAAGGGTTCACTTTCAGCCTGAAGAATCGACCTGGGGTCGGGAACAAAGATGCAGATGCTCTGTCAAGGAGGCCCCATTGTTCCAGAGACCTTCCGGAAGACTGGGCCCAGCTGACACCTGAAGGGGTACGAGCCTTATGCCAAGGAGCAGAACGCCAAGCTGGAGGCAGATCTATGGCTGAAGATATTGGAGTATCAGCCACTGGTATCCCCAAACGTTATTGCAATGACACCCAGGTCGGGATGAAGGTCTTCCAAAGCTCTCTAAGAAGGATTTGCGTAGGGACCAGTTGTAAGATACTCTCTGTAGCTTGGCATTAAAGGCTTTGGAGAGTCGACACCCTGATTTGCTCCTCACTGTCTCCCTGAAGGAAGCACGCCTGCTGCATAGAGAATGGGATCGGTTACAGCTGCACCAAGGGGTGGTCTACCGAAGGGGCCCCTCTGATGATCCTGAAGAAAAATGGCAGTTATTTCTACCAGAAAAAAAACATAGGGAGACTGCCTTATATGACCATCATGGCCATTTAGGGTCTGGGAGGACTTTCCAACTAGTGAGGGGCCGATTCTACTGGCCCTGTATGCGGGCTGAAGTCTAGGGTTATTGCCACTCCTGTCTCAGATGTATCCAAAGGAAGACTTTGCCTCACCGAGCTGCCCCAATGGACGATCTTCAGAGTCAGGGACCCCTAGAGCTGGTGTGCATTGACTTTATGTGCTTGGAGCCTGATCTGTGTGGACTGGGAAATATCCTGGTAGTAACTGACCACTTCACTCTGTATGCCCAGGCCTTTCCCACGAAGTGCCAACAGGCATCCACAGAGGCCAAGATCTTAGTAGAAAAGTTCTTTGTGCACTATGGCCTGCCTCTCTTGTCACGTTTTTGGGGTTGTGTTCGATATGTACAAAGAGAGATCACACAAATACTTAAAAATATAACATTTATTACAAGTAATGACAGATACAGATAAAGATAAAGAAAATATCAAGAATACTTAACTAAAGGTGTTTGCTTCCGTAGCCATGGAGTCTCTGACATGGCACAGGGGATCAGGACGTGCCTCATGGCTGTTCTTGGTGAGACCGACTCATATAGGTTTTTGCTGTGGTAATATAGAACTTGTATAAGGGAAAAGCCCACCCCCCAGCCAACACCCTGTAAGCAACAATATGACCTTTGCATTCCTGAGGAGAAGGGGCTAGCTTGACCATATAAGGCAGTTCAAATGCCAATAAGTTAAGTCATGCAAGGTAACCAGGATATTAGATATTTGTG
>BLSH010231721.1:1005657-1017984 GCA_018402905.1 Glandirana rugosa
ATTCTATAAGTTACTGTTAGTTTTCATACATTAATTATGAAGTATTTCTTATTACAGGCATTTTTAGACATTCTCAGGCATTTTTTAGGCATTATCATTTATTTAACAATTTTGTAATTATGTTACTACTCCATAATCATCCTATAAGTTATGGTGAGTTACTCTTAATCATTCTATAAGTTACGGTGAGTTTTCATATATTAATTATGAAGTATTTTTTATGACAGGCATTTTTAGGCATTATCATTTAGTTATATATTTTTAACAATTTTGTAATTACTTTACATATTTTGATCTCTTCTGTTACTCCATCATAACATATACCATATACAATACTACCTCATTGTCTTCTCTAGTTTTATACATTTCATTAATGTTTTAACAATTTTTATATATTGATTTACTATTACGGATTTTTACGGACAGTATTTTTTATGAAGTATTAATTATATACTTTTGAGTGGCATTGAATATCTTACTAATTCTCATTGAGTGGTATTGAATATCCTACTAATACCTCATCATTGTATTAATGTTTTAACAATTTATTTACTATTACGGATTTTTTACGGACTCTTACAGATTTTTACGGACATTATTCTTTATGAAGTATTAATTACATACTTTTGATTGTCATTGAATATCTTACTAATTCTGAACTGCTACCTCATATTTATTGATAGCGCCATTCCTACACAATTTTAACTTTTTGATTGTTTCCCCATTGGGAAATTTAAAGGAAGGCAGCAGTCTCACTGAGTTTCTATCAGTCCTAAGCGCAGGAAACCCTTTATCCACTCTGTGCCATTGGCTTCTGTCGGACAGACCGACATACACATGGGCCGAATGTCGGACATTTTTTTTAACCGGCTGTTGTCTCCCGACATTCAGCCCGAGGGTACCCGGCTTTAACCTGTACTTTGCTCATGCAGGGCAGTTCAACAGATTAACTTAACTGTCACCAGCTAGATATTTCACCTTTCTTTTACTCTGTAGGTCCACTGACTGCAAAGATAGGAATCCCTGTGTAAACTCCAAATTGCAAAAATTTGACAATTGAGTCCTCTTCTTTTGTATCAGGAGCAGTGACATCAGCTCCTGATACATAGAGCAGACCTGCTGTCAAACAAATAGCTGAGCCTTGAAGTGCTCATAAGAAACAGAGTGGGACCCAGTTGTCTGCACAGATTGTACCAGGTGTCAATAGTAGGGCTGGGCTGTAAGAATGATAGCCAGGTCCACATCTGTGTATCAAAAGTACTGATAGTGGTTCATGTACAACTGTGCATGTTTACATTAGTACTATACAGGTCGCAATCTTATGTCTGCCAAATTTTCATAGCCACCAGACAAGGGCTAAAGTAGTATTTTTGTTTCATCTTTTCTTATATCAGCCTTAATTAGGGCCCGTTCTCAACAGAGCAATCTGCTATCTTGCATTAAGGTTGCCTAATAATGTGAATAGCCTGCCAATGCACCTCAGTGGTCCAAAAATTGGACATGCACTTGGTTAGTACAATGTACAGCAGGCCATTGTAGTGCCTTACTGCGTGTTGATATTAAAGAGTAATTGTTCTTTTGTTGAGAAAAAACATTCCCCTCTTGGTGTTCAATGTATGTTGCAAGGATTTTAGCAAACTTTGTTGCAGTTTGCTACCTTTTGTTATTCTGAAGAAATCCCTGTGTGTTTGTCCGTGTCCATGTGGTAAGTGAATCTAATGGGAGTGGTTTCATAATCATCAATCAGCTGTTGCACCTGCAGGATTCTAACGAGAAAAGCTGTAAGGTCTGCATCCCTTTAGATGTGATTTCCTACTGGGAGTATCTCACCAAAAATTACATTTTTGTTGCAAGAGATGCCTAAAATTTGACTTGTATCTTAGTGCAGACTTCTGGGAAAATCAGTGAGCCAATCACACAAGCAGGACATGTTTCTGGGGGGCATTCTGTACACATTCTGTGTACAGAACACCCCCAGGCTGCCATATTGCATTGCATTTTACAGACAATTACAGTGCTACAGATTGCAAAGGAAATTTAATTTTTAATAATATCCAATTAAAATATGACTGTAGTAGCAATTGTATACCCTATATTATTATTTTTTTATTTGCATTTTTTTTCCCCACAAACCCTTTAACGGATGCCTGTGTTTCTATTCACCTTTCACATGAAAAAATTCCCATTAAATCT
Organism: Glandirana rugosa; assembly: GCA_018402905.1. Classification (NCBI taxonomy): domain Eukaryota; kingdom Metazoa; phylum Chordata; class Amphibia; order Anura; family Ranidae; genus Glandirana; species Glandirana rugosa. Next base: position 1,007,851 of record BLSH010231721.1, read on the forward strand.
ATGAGCAGTTTAAATTTAGCAGATGATCAGCTAGGGGAATTATCATTAATAGCAAAATCTTTGACTGAAACATCTGTGTGCCAGGCTGTAGAAAAGCAAATCATGTCAAATGCATCTCTTTATTTAATGTACGTTAATAATTTAGCCATGATCATTCTATGTTTATTAGGTGTATGTTTACCGTTCCCTCAAACACACACGCCACCACGCTGTAGCATGCACTTAGGGAACATTTTTTTTTTCCTTAAAATACAATAGGTTAACAATATATGATTTTAAACACAAAGCCCTGTGCCCCTTTCTCAAAAAAAGAGAAACAGAGGAGACGAGTGAGGGCACATATAATACAAAGAAAGCGAACCGCCTCCTCAATTTTATGGTTGCCATAGCAACAGTACAATTTCTGAGCCCTACTAAATTTATAAATATTTATAGTTGTCTGATTTTAAAAGGTAATCGTCATGATTACACTTATTATGTCATTTCATAGAAACAGGCCCACCTGAACGCAGCCCGGGAGGCAGCTAATCACTTGTTCTTTCTAGAATGTCCGACGGAAATGATTAATGTAAAACAAAAAAAAAAAAAGAAAGCGTGTGTGTGTATGTGTGGAGGGGGCAGTATTTTATATGGTTTACAGTGCCAGAAATAATGTTGGAGTAGGTCCCAGGTAGCAAAGAAAGAAAACGTAGAAATGTATAGATTAAGCTTTGCTTGATATATACAGAACTGCATTGTTTCTATGACATTTGCTGTCAGAAAAATCTAGAACTGACTTGAATCTTGAAGAAGAGTTGACTGTTGCATTCAGAGCTGTCAGCTGCCCCCCAATTCAAGAGACACAGACCGTTTTTGGAGGATTGGGCAATGTTTTTTTGCTTGTCCCTGGAAATGTTCTTGATTTATGAAAACTACTTTCATCTCTGAAGATGAAGTTGTCACTACAGTGTCTACAATAGAAAAAAGACATACCTGTAAAAATAAGTGCCATTATACTTACCTTTCTGGTGCCAAGGTATTCACACCCCTGGAAATATGAAATACCTGTAGTGGCTGAAGAGCACCACCACAGTGGCACTTCATGACACAGGTCAACAGGAAGGAAAGCATAGTGCCTATTTTTATTACAGGTGTAGTGCTACCTCCCTAGGAGCCACTGGTTAGAATGGGTCCCCTGTTCTTTGCCTTGACCCTCTCAGGAACCTCAACCCCTCTGACACAGCAGGTTGAGTGTATAAACTTAGAATATCACAGGGAATCACCGAATGTAATACTTGGTACCCAATAGTGCTATATCATAGGAAATAGGCACCAAACAGGGTAGTAAGGGCAAACTTAATATATTGTCACCCGATATGGTTGGTAACTAAGCAAAAGCTTTGATGCACTTAACGACAGTCCCAGTTAACCTGCAAGCAGTATAGGTACAGTATTAGTCTCGGCACAGGTGCAAGGAAGATGTGGTTCACTTGCAGAAAAGGTGCGGTATTGTCGGGGGACTAACTCAAAGAGGAAGAGCAAAGACCTGGCATATGTGGCAATCTCCAACATGGCCATGATAATCTGTGCAGGAACGTGTGTGCATGCTGTGTGCATTCATTTATGGCATCCAATGGCCTTTATAAGGACAGCGCTCTTGCTCGGAAGTTGCTGGTTGATTGTCAGTTTCCTGTATCCTGTGTTCCTGTACATTCTTGAATTTCTTGAATTTCCCATTACTGACTCAGCTTGTTCCTGGACCTGTCTTCAGCTTTTCTCCTGGCTCAGACCTCAGTTTGCTCTCACAGACTCTGCTTCTGCTTGCTCCCTGTGTATGACCCCGGCTTGTTCCTGACTATGCTCCTGCTTTTGTTCATGACTGATCCCCTGTTGTATGAACCTGGCACTGACTCCTGACTATGTCTTTTATTCTAGTCCTGCTGCTCATATCTGTCAGCACATCCAGTGTGTCACCTGACCTACTGTCATCCCTGTCTGGTTCTGCCTTCATAATGTGCCTCATTACCACAGACCATCAGGCAACTACACAGCTGGCAACTCATGCTTCTTTTGGGTGCAGCATCACCTATCACTACTTCCAGGGGTGCTCTGCACTCAGCCACAAGGGGAGCCCTCTCATCACTTCAGCCTCCAACCAGGTATGTGACAGGTATAATGTGGTCTAGGCTTAGAATAAGTGTAGTATAGAGTTCAGTATGATTGTGGTATGGATTGGGTACTTCCCTCCCCATTCAAGTCAGAATTCTATCCAGGAAATTCTAGAGGGAAGGTGTGACAGACCAAACTGGGACAGGGGTTTTTGGAGGGGACTAGGGGCTTGCCTTCTACCCACTGATTATGGCACAGGGAGGAGACCGGGGATTTTGTCTGCTTCTCCCAATCAGAGCATGGAAAAGAGCTCAGTTAAACCCCTGATTCCACGGAGAGAGCAGATCATTCTCTAATGATGGACAACAACGCGATGAATGCTGAGAGCAAGGCTAGGATTTATTCTAAGCCCCAGGAGGATTTGCCCCCTTACTGACCAGAGCACTTTTTGCGCACTGCGTCGCTTTAACTGACAATTGCGTGGTCATGCGACGTTGCACCCAAACAAAATTGATGTACTTTTTTTCCCACTAATAGAACTTTCTTTTGGTGGTATTTGATCACCTCTGGGGCTTTTATTTTTTGCGCTATAAACAAAAAAAGTGACAATTTTGAAAAAAAAAAAATATTTCTAATTTTTTGCTATAATAAATATCCAAAAAAAAAGTAAAAAAAAAAATTTTTTTCCTCAGTTTAGGCCGATATGTATTCTTCTACATATTTTTGGTAAAAAATCGCAATAGGCATATATTGATTGGGTTGCGCAAACGTTATCGCGTCTACAAACTATGGGAATAGATGTATGACATTTTTATTTATTTATTTTTTTTACTAGTAATGGTGGTGTTCTGCCATTTTTAATCGGGCCTGTGACATTGCGGCGGACAGATCGGACACTTTTTTGGGACCAATGATATTTATACAGCCATTGATTACTGTATAAATGTCACTGGCAGGGAAGGGGATAAACTGTAGGGGGCAATCAAGGGGTTAAGTGTGTTCCCTCAGTGTGTTCTAACTGTGTGGGGGCTGGGCTGGCAGGGGCATGGCAGATCTAACTGTTCCACTGGTAACATTAGATTTGTCATATGTCCCCTGACAGAGTGGAGATCCGCCGCGTTTAGATCTCCGTGCTGCCTCTGTAACAGGCAATTGCAGGTCGCTGGGGGACACCGCGGCCGTCCTTACCGCAGGCATGCTCACGCAGCATGCAGCGGGCGCGAGAGCACACCACCGGCAGAGCGAGAGCGCCCGCAACTGCAGGTGCGAGAGCCGCCGTACAGCTATTCGCGCATTAGGGCCAACCTGCCGCCGTATCATGATGGTGGCCGGTCGGCAAGCGGTTAATCTGGTAAAGGTAAATGGTCAGGGGAAATATGGTGGCCCTCCTGCAGACTGAGGTGGAGAAGCTCCTTCACTTGGTACATTAATATTTATCTACATTCTCCCTCAAGAAATCTATGAAGATAAATTATTTCCACTTTTTCAGACTGCTGGAACATTGTATGAGTTTTTTCTTATGATGACTTGTCTAGTGGACTGATTACACAAGTTAAAGCTGGTTAATGAGATTTGGACAGCCATGGATTTTCTTTATGGGAGGGCACCGACCTGAGTCACCTAGGCTTGTCTAGGTGACTAGTTGTTAATTAGCTTACTATTTAATTAAGATCACTGTTTATGTTAGCTGTTCATTAGATGTACTGATATTACTGTTTACAGTTTGCATTGTTTAGGATAATGTAATCAAACTCTTACCTGATTATCTGTGGTATATATTCTGTCTGAATTTACAATAACGTCAGTTCCAGTTTGCACCTAAGCTAGTGTTGTCTAGTTCCTGTGTGCATGGCTCAGCTATAATACCTGGTTTCATAATGGAGGAAGCTGTATCTTGGAAAGTGAAAGTCAGGCTTTGAGGACCCTCAGTAGTGACCACTCTATAGTCATCAAAAACACTGACAAGGGGTGTGTGGTGGTAGTACAGGCTTTCAGTAGTTATAAAGATGAGCCTATTAGACAATTGTCTGATGAACAAACATATTTAAAATGAAAGGGGAATACCACCCACAAAATTAGAGTGTTCCAACTATTTCTGTGCAGAAGGGGGTAATTCTGGGGGTCCTAACTAAACAAGAGAGGTAAGCTTTGATCCCACAAGCACCAATCACCACTGTATTTTATCACCTCCCCAAGACCCACAAGGGGTTAGATGCCCTTATTGATAGGCTCATCATAGCTGTAACAGGTTCATTAAATGAACACATGGGTTTGTGGATAGATTATCAATTAGAACCATTAGTAAGAGAACTGTCCAGCTATTTAAGGGACACAAAACAGCTCTTGAACATTTGTCAAGTGCTTGATTGGGAGTAGGGGATGTGTGAATTGACTGTGATGTATCATCTTATAGTCATCAATTCCCCATAATTTGGGGTTCACTGCTATAACTTTTTATCTGGAGCATCACAGTGATTACACCTTAATCAATAGAGAGTACATTTTGGAGTGCCTTGATTATCTATGTAGCGCACCTCCTAAGGAGCCACAAGCAGATTGGGATCCCCCACCATGCACAGCCAGGCACACAATCTGTTTTTGTTTTTTTTTTGTTTTATTGAAGGATTTGAACTTGGATGGGGATGGGAAGTTATGGGCTACCTTAACCCTTATAGTGATCCTGAAGCAAAACACAGTCCCCTGGCTCGATGAATCCCCAGTTGCTAGGAGCAACTGCTGTGCAGATTGCCGTGGGCAATAACCCAGACGAAGCCCCCAAATGAGCTGCAAGTAGATTGAATTCCCCACTCTCCACAGCCAGGCACACCAAATTCTCATAGGCAGCCAGTCAGAGAACAGTCTGTGACTTTGTTTTCCTTTTTTTCTAGTGAGGGATTAGAACTTGGATGGAGATGGGAAGTTATGGGATGCCCACTTGACATCAGAACAACTTTAGTGACAACTTTTCCTATATACAGTCTATATACACTCCTCTGCTTCCTCCAGGACTTGCTTGCTTGTAGAACTCCACTGGCACACTGATAGTTAATCTGACAAAGCACGCAGCCAAATTTAGTCCAGCATTAATTACTGCAGCCACTGATTCCAGCACCACCTCTTCAGGCACTGCCAACCCACCTGGCTGCAGCTGCTCCTTTCACTAGCTCTTCTGGCTAACTTCTCCACAGTCCTCCCAGACTGACACTCTCTCCATAATCCTCCCAGACTGAACACTCACCAGCCCACCCGGCTGGCTTCTCAGGAGATCTCCCAGACGTGCTCCCACTGTCCTTTGCTTGCTCCTGTGCCTCCAGGAAGGGGCTCCTTCATGTTGTGGGGGATCCTTCCAGCACCCAAGCCCAGGTCCGAGGTCACCCCCCCAGACTAGGGGGTGTCCTGCGAGGGCCTCCTACAGCTTTCTCAGCACTCCATCTCCATCTTTCCCCTATCTGCCCCTGCTGGCATGCCTATATATGAGGTGGCCTGCTCCCTGCCAGCCCATTTGCTGAGGATGGGCAGGGGCCCCCATAAATATGCCAAGCAGCTCTTCCTAGCTTATGTGGAAGCTTCTCCAAGGTTACAGAACGGGGGGGGGGGCACCATAGATGCTGCTTGCTCAGTCATCGAGCCTCCCTGAGTCACTCAACCCTGAACCTGATTCAGCCCAGACCTGGCTCTCAGCCAAGCTAATTTACCTACACTAACAGCTAACTATTTGCACCTAGCACACTAGCACACTAGCTAGAGGGTGCTTCATGTATTAATGCCCAACTTTTTCTCCTTTAATAGGGATTTCTACCTCCAGAGATGTGGAGCAGCCAGGGGCACCTGTTTTTCCACCTCTCTCGCCAACCTGAATCCTTCAGGACAGTTCATCAAATTTTATCATTGCTACATTGATGACCTGTTGTTATACTGTATATTCTGGCAATTTTGAAGACCTTCTAGCCTATTTAAATTAAAACCATTTGAACCTTAAATGTATTGAACAAATGAGCCAATATTCAGTCTCCTTTCTTGATGTTATACTTTGGGGTGGAGAGGGATGGATTATGTCTTGCCTTTACAGGAAACCTATTTCTGGCAATACAGTTTTACCTTCCAATTATAGGCACATCACACCATAAGGGGGATACCAGTAGGCCAATTAGAATCATATGTAACGCCACCATAGTGAATAGGGGCTTAGGTGATAGATTTTTGTTAGGAGAGGCAATTTTAGTCAGGCTTGACTGTTGTGCAGGCCTGAATGTTTTGATCTGGGCAGGGGAGTGGCCCAGGAAGAGCTGGAGGCTGCAGGAAGGAACACCCCTTGGTTACCCCTCCCCTTTGTTTCTAGAAGGGGGAAGGAAAAGAAGGTGGGACTTTCTGAGGTATGTTAAGGAGCTCTGACCAATCCGATTGGCAGGGGGCAGGCCTCCTTAAATACTGTGGTCTTCCCAGCTGGGGAGAGGAGAGTGTCGGGTGGAAGAGTGGAGATGTAGCAGAAGTTGCAGAGGCCCAGGAGCCCCCAGTCTGGGGGGATGACCTTGAGGCCTGGGAGCTCGGGTGCAGCCAGGAGAAAGGAAAGATCCTGGAGCAGCACAAGGGAGCAGGAGAGCAACAGAGAGGCTACAGGAAAAGACTCTTTAAAGGATCCACTGGTGTTGTTGTTGGTGAGTGACATACCTGGGAGCTGGAAAAGATGACTGGAGCAGGCTGGGAGGATACAATGGACAGTCTGTGGAGGTCAGAGGAGCCAGTCAGGGGAGCGGTGTCACTGGGCAGTGGAGTAGGCCAGGGCAGCCAGGAGAGCCTAGGTGACCTGGTAGAGGATGGGCTGGGAGTAGTAGTCCATCAAAACCCTGCCAGCACATTGTACTTAGCTACACACACAGGGCCCGTGGCCTTACACACAGAAGGCCAGTGGCCCTTGCCTGTAATGGGCAGTCCGGAGGCCCTGCCATCAGGAATGCAGGCCTCACCATGTGCTACCTAGGGTGGAGGAAGTGGTAATGGAGGTCTGATAAATATTCCTTCAGGCCTCACTGTGAGGAGTGTAATGATCAGCAAGCATTAGTGCTGGAGAGAAGTAAAGGAAAGTAACATACAGCAAGTGTCAGTGCTGGAGGAAAAAGGAGTGTATATACGGGGGTGTATATAGACGGTCCTGTTTCTTGATCTACTGGGCATCCCACAGTCGTCCCTACCCCATCCAAGTTTATTCCCCTAATAAACAACAACAAAAAACAAAGTACCGGCCTATTCGGTGACTCCGGATGAAAGGAAATGTGTGATTGAGGGCAGTGTGAGCAGATGAACCACAACACTCAGCCACCCTTAAGGGGGCCATTGGCTACACATAGAAAGGTGACGGCAGAACAAGGAGTGAGTAGTCCATCAAGTCTGCCCGTTTTTTGTTTGATTTTTTTGTTTTTGTTTGTTTTGTTTTTTGCGTTAACTTTTTTTGCTTGAGTATAGATCTATGTTTTCTCCTATCGTTCATTGACAGACGCAGCTCTCCATTACGTATGGGGTTTATGCTGGTCTCACTAGGAGTTAACTAGGCAGGGAAAAGAAACAGCTGGCCCCTCCCATGGGGCCGTCCTCTCTTCCCACATAAACCCCCTCATAGCATTAGCTCTTCAGTTTCAATGCCTAGTTTGCAAGGAGTTGACCTGGCTTCCCTTCAGGGGAATTGCGGTCCTGTTTGTGACCGTTTTTTATTTAATTTTCTTTTACTTTTATTTGTCTTCTATCAAGCAATTGATCTGCTATCAAGAAGCCAGTCGGGGCATAGAGAGTCCTTGGGCTCTGTACTTTCCCCGGCCTGGCCGACCGATGCGAGCCAGTCCCGCCGTATGGGGACCCGCCACATCGTACCCGTTCCGTGCGGGCGGCCTGGGGTGATCCCCCCTTACGCCCAGCCCCGGATGCGATTCGGGAAGGGCGACTTTCTGGCCTGCAGCATACCGCCCAAGCAGGGGCGGAAGGTCTGCGACTGGGTGGCTACCCATGGTGTCGTCCGGAGTGGCAAATCGCTGATTTCTGCGCATGTGTGTGTGGTCCTCCAGGCCCCCTAGGGCACCCAAGGCTTGCCCACATGATCAATTTCCTGATCACCTTGTTTATTGTAAATGGCAGCGTCTGTAGCATTCTTTTAGCGCAGCACAGTGGTGTAGTGGGTAGCACTTGCGCCTGGCAGCATAATGCTTGCTGGCTCAGATCCTAACCATGACCTGCCTGAGGTTTGCATGTCCTCCCTGTGCATGCGTGGGTTTCCTCCCGGTGCTCCGGTTTCCTCCCACACTCCAAGGGACATAGGTCCAAATGGTTCGCTGCTCGCTATCCCTTGAGGAAAGCTTTTTAAAAAAAAAAAAAAAAAAAAAAATGGGAGTTGCCTTGGTGTCCCGCCAATAGCTCGCCTTAATAAGACGACCACCATTCCTCTGGAAGGGGTTCCTGCCTTCAAGGGCCCTGCTGACAAAAGACAGAGGCGCTGTTAAAGTCGCTCTTCCTGGTGGCAGGCTCTACTCTGCGGTCAGCCCTGACGTCCGCCATGGCGGCGCGATATCTGTCTGAGCGTATGGCGGAGCTCCAGAATATTCTGGACTGCGGCCACCTGCTGGATACGCCGCAGAGGGCTGTATTTGCTCCGAGGTCGCAAGTACCTTGGTGATGCGGCCATTGATTTACTGCCTATGTGATCCAGGGTAGCAGTGTTGCTGTATCTTCAGACGGGTACTCTGGTTGCGTTTTTGGTCCAGTGACCATGCTTCCACAGACCTGCCCTTTCAGGGTGGACGTCTATTCGGTCCACGGCTGGGTGAGATCATTAAGGATTTCACAGGAGGTAAGTGCCCTTCTTCCCAGAGCCTGGAGGCGTGAGTTTCGCCGTAGACACGGTAAGGTCGCTGCAGGGGCCGGGTACCAGCAGTGGCAGCGCTAAACCAAAAAAGCGGAGGACAAGTCCTCCTCAGCCTGATGGGTTGCCCCCACCCGGGATTCGGGGGGGGGGGAGCGTCTTCTGGGATCGCAGGCCGGTGGCTGGCCCACATTCCCGATTGTTGGGTCCGGGAAGCGGTGTCCACCGGGTACAGGATAGAGTTCAATACTCTACCCCCAGACAGGTTCTTCCCATCAAACTTAGGGCTCCCACAGGACCGCCAGGAGGCTCTTTTTGGGGCTGCCCAAGCACTTTCGGTCCAGGGGGTGATCGTGCCAGTGCCTCCAGAAGAGAGGTTTCGAGGTTTCTACTCGAATCTATACGTGGTTCCCGAAAAGGGGGGGGGGAGGGTTCGGCCAGTACTGGACCTGAAGGCCCTGAACCGGTATGTCAGGGCGCGGAAATTCCGGTTGGAATCTATCCGCTCGGTCGTGGCGGCCCTTCATCAGGGGGAATTTTTGGCGTCCCTGGACATCAGGGATGCGTACCTCCATGTACCCTTTCGTCCACGGCATCAGCGATTCCTGCGCTTTGCAGTGGGAGACCTCCATTTTCAATTTGTGGCACTCCCCTTCAGCCTGGCCTCAGCACCTCGAGTTTTCACAAAACTGCTAGCCCCGGTGTTGGCGTTGCTCCGACAGAGAGGCATTGCGGTGGTAGCCTACCTAGACGACCTGCTCCTGCAAGTGGAGTCCGTCTCGGATCGGGAGGAGAATGTGAGACTCACAATGACATCGCTGCAGGACTTCGGTTGGTTACTCAACCTGCAGAAGTCGTCGGTCTCTCCATCCCGTCGCCTGGAGTATCTGGGTCTAAATCTGGACACAGAACAGGCGAAGGTGTTCCTCCCTCCGGCCAAGTTGCTATCTCTGCAGTCGACAGGTTCTGTATGCGGGTGCTAGTGCTCATGGTCTCGTTGTTCGAGGCAATTCGCCCGTCTCCTTCAGCGAGCAATTCTGGCTTGGTGGGACAGGTCCCCTCAGTCCTTGGACTTTCGTATCCGTCTGAGTTCCCAGACCAGGGCGTCTCTGGCTTGGTGGCTTCGGGACTCGACCCTGACTCAGGGGAAGTCGTTCCTGCCCCTTCAGTGGGTGATCATCACCACGGATGCCAGTCTTTCA
>BLSH010231721.1:1089457-1100641 GCA_018402905.1 Glandirana rugosa
TATATATATGAAAAAGATAGTAGGTGATCAAAACATGAGAACTATAAATGAGAAGAAACAGAAAGAAAGTTAAGTTACAGTTAAATGGTCGACACATCAATAGCTATATTGAGGCCACCCGGCGAGAGCACGTCTAGGTAATAGATCCAGAACGTTTCCCTAGCACACAATTTTTTTTAAACGTTCTGCAGCAGAGAGATATGGAGTATCTGCTCTATAACCCAGACCTGCAATCCCATGGTGGATTTTTTGTGGACCTCCTTAAAGTGTTGTGGGACACTGTGTGGATCTTTTCCCTCTTCAATGTACCTACGATGCTGTCCGAACCTCTAAGTGTCCGGATAGTGCGCCCTACATATAGCAGACCACAGGGGCAGGTAAGGCCATAAACAACAAAGTCAGAAAAACAATTGTAGAATTTGTCTAATTTGTACTTTTTCCCTTGCAGCAAAAAGATTTTTTACCATGTTGAACGAATTTACACGTCTTGCATAGGGCCTTACCACACCGATATATGCCAACCAAGGGTATTAATACAGGCATAGAGGAAACAGCTTTAGTGGTTTTAAGTTTGCTAGGGGCGATCTTGTTCTTTAAATTAGGGGCCCTTTGTTAGGTCACTCGTGGGCGCTCAGGTAAAATGATATTGAGGTGCGGGTCTTGCTGTAAGATGCTCCAATGACTGGACAAGATACGTTCCATCTTTCTAAATTGAGTGTGGAAGGTAGTAGTAAACCTGAGGGAGTGGTCTCCCACTTCCTTTGCTGATTTTGGGGGGGTTTCCCTTTACGATAGTACTCAAAGGCTTGGTCTATTAGAGTCTGTGGACACTTTTTGTCCAGAAATTTTTGTTTGAGGGTCATAGCCTGTTCGACAATCTGATTCTCTCATGCAGTTCTGTCTAAGGCGACAGAATTGCCCTTTGGGAATGTTATTTATCCATTTAGGGTAATGACAGCTTTGATGGTGGAGAAAGGAATTCCCAGCCGTGGGTTTGGTATAGTTTCTAGCGAAAATTGTCTCACTCTCATGGCCTAGCTCCAGGTCTAAAAAAGCCAACTTATGGGGATCCATCACATACGTAAATGACAAATCGTACGGATTGTCACTACAGTGCTGGACAAAACCACACATGGATTTAGGAGGCCCATCCCAGATGACAATGATTTCATCAATATATCGTCCAAAAAAAGACAATATAAGATGAAAACGGATTCTGCTGCCAAATGTGATGGACTTCCCAGTACCCCATGGCCAAGTTGGCATAGGATGGAGCAAAGTTGGCTCCCATTGCTGCGCCTTGTTGAAGGTAAAACTCCTCATCAAAACTGAAATAGTTGTGTGATAAACAAAACAAGGTAGCCTCCAATATGAAGGCTGCCTGCCGAGGGTTAATTAGATGATCATGTTCCAGGAAATATTCCAATGCCATAATGCCGAAACTATGCGGGATTGATGTATAAAGAGAATTAACATCAAGTGACACATAATTCAGGGCCCAGCTATAAGGAGATAGGAGTTCTAAAAGGTGGGTGCCATCCCTAATATAAGATTGGAGTCGGTGCACCAAAGGCTGCAGAAACTGGTCAATATACAGGCTGAAACCAGTAGTGACACTCTCCATAGCTGCCACTATGGGTCTGCCTGGAGGTTTCTCCAAGCTTTTGTGCACCTTTGGCAGGTAATAAAAGTATGGTACCTGATAGAAGTTCTTTTGTATGAAATAAGCCTCAGTTTTGGTAATGATGCCTTCAGTAAGTGTGTTAGAATCAACCTCTTTGGAAAACTCTAAAGTGGGGCCTGTTTTGAGTTTCTTATAAGTGATAGTGTCAGAAAGAAGTCTAGTGGCTTCAGCAATGTAGTCAAACCTATCCTAGAGGACTATGCCACCTCCCTTGTCAGCTGACTTGATGAGGAGGTCCTTGCTCTTCATCAGCGAGTCAAGAGCCTGAACGTCTAATGGAGAAAGATTACTGGAATTGCCAGGGGAGACTGGCATAGTTTTAAAAAATCAGCATAGACCACGCTATAAAAACTTTCAAGATAGGGCCCTTTGGCATGGGCCGGGTAAAATATAGACTTAGGTCTAAGCGAGGAGTGTGTAATGGGAGGGGAGGTCGCCAGGTGTTGGGTAAAGAGGCTCAATGAGTCATCTGCAACAGACAATGGGGTTTATTTACTAAAGGCAAATCCACTTTGCTCCACAAGTACACTGCTAGTGCTCCACAAGTGCACTTGGAAGTGCAGTCGCTGTAGATCCGAGGCGGACATGCAAGGAAAATAAAAAACAGCATTTTTGCTTGTACATGATTGGATGATAAAATCAGCAGAGCTTCCCCTCATTTCAGATCTTCCCCTCAGACCTAGAGCGACTGCACTTTCAAGTGCACTTGTGGAACAAAGTGGATTTGCCTTTAGCAAAACAACCCCAATGTCTCAAGAGCCTCAAGGGGATCTATATCAAAATCAAACTCAGAAATGAGATCAAAGGAGGGAGTACGAGGATGGATATTGGGTGATGGGGGCTGACTTGGGGAATTGGTCACAGATAAAATCTTATCCTTTTCCTCTTTAAGATGGAAATACCTCTTTAAAGTTAAATTATGTATGTACCAGTTTAAATCTTTAAATAAGAGGAAGGAATTAGGTTTGTTAACTGGAGCGAAGTTGAGACCGCAATTCTGCAGCTGTCAGAACATGTGAGGATAAATTAAAAATCTTCACTGTTTCAGGAATTATTGAAGATTGGGTTTTTTTCTTGGATCGTCCTCCTCTGCAGCCTCTCCTGTGAGTTTCCTTTTTTCTGGTGGCCGCCCGAGGAGGACTGGGGACTAAAAAAGACACGAACTGGAGAGGGGGACACTGAGGAATGAGAGGCCTGAGGCGTCATATTGAGTACAAAGGTAAAGGGAACTGAATTTCTCTCTGTGGTACGACTGATCAGTGATAGAGGTAAAGAGCTCTGGCGTTCTCTAGAAGTAACTGAAGATGTGTCACTATTGGTTTGGGTAAGGGTCGGTCTAATGCAATGTGTATCGGATAAATCATGCTTATGGTTATTAGTAAAGGGAGCAGTGGAGGGAACTGAGATAATGGTATTCTTGGTCGGGATAGCACAGACATTATCTGGCAAAGCTAAGGATCTGTTATAAAAACTGATTGAGGGATGAGAGAAGTTCCTGTTTCTTGGATAATGAATGAGAAAAAGAGGGAGGATAGTGTTTTGTGTTTTTCCTATGTCGATCAGAACCAGAACCAGTAGATCTGGTCTGGTCTGGGAAAAGGGGTTTGGTAGATGCACAGGGGGGAGGGAAGGAGGGGGAGGGTAGGAGGAGGAAAATGTTCCACTTGGGGTGGACGAGTGGGGAGAGACAATGGGGAGGGAATGGTTTTGGAATAATCATGGTGCAGTGTTTTTTTCTTATTCCAGGTAAAAACTCTGTAGTTGTTATAATAAATTTGTTCAATATGGTAAAAAATCTTTTTGCTGTAAAAGAAAAACAAAGATACAAATTAGACAAATTCTACAACTGTTCTTCTGACTTTGTTGTTTATGGCCTTACCTGCCCCTGTGGTCTGCTATATGTAGGGCGCACTATCCAAACACTTAGACAGAGGTTTGGACAGCATCGTAGGTACATTGAAGAGGGGAAAGATCCACACAGTGTCCCACGACACTTTGCAGAGGTCCACAAAAAATCCACAGCGGGATTGCAGGTCTGGGTTATAGAGCAGATACCGTCACATCTCTCTGCTGCAGAACATTTCAAAAAATTGTGTAGGGAAACATTCTGGATCTGTTACCTAGACGTGCTGTCACCGGGTGGCCTTAATGTAGCTATTAAGGCGTCGACCATTCTTTAACTGTAATTTAACTTTCTTCCTGTTTCTTCTCATTTATAGTTCTCATGTTTTGATCACCTACCATCTTTTTCATACAAATATATTATATATATATATATTTATTGAGGTGCATTATATTACCACACACAGGTACAAATTTTGCCTGACATAACTGGCATAATACTCGGTAGGGTTTTGCATTCTAGACCCACTGTAGCGTGTTGATTTTTTTTTTTACATATTGTGGTGTATTATATTACCGCATACAGGCACAAATTTTGCCTGATATAACACTCAGTAGGTAGGGTTTTGCATTTTAAACCTTTCTTATTGATGGCTGTTTATCTATGAAATTACCATTATCTCCCTGTGTTTTTATACTAGATACATTTCTGTAGGTTATATATAAATTTGTATTCATGTTTTATCTATCATAATTTTCAACATTGTCATCAGAATGATATTTATATTTTGATTAATGTTATGGTATGCATTTTCCTTCAGTTACATATGATATACTTTCCTTTATAATTATTTATTATCACTATTTAATCAGTGTACTGTCAATGCTATGTCCTTTAATGATATTGTCACATATGCGCTATATAGACTATATCCTTTTGCCTTCCTCTTCCTTTTCTTTCCTCCCTTCCCTCCCTCTTCCGGCCCCTCTGTTTAGTTACGTTCATGAAACCTTCCCCCTTTTCTTCCATTGGTTCCAACCCCGCCCCTTACTTTGCACATAAAACAAACCCCTTTGGTCCTGACCTATAGCTTGATAAAGGAGCACGGCTGCTACACCAATCACAGCAGGCCGGCTCGGATAATGTGTCGCTGTCCAGTGACGTCATCATCCCGGGACTCTAGCTTCCACGGAACCAAGCCTTGTTTCTAGATTCCCCTGTCTCAGGCCGGTTACCAACTCACAGGGACGCTTGTTACAGTTCAAGATGCTGGTGCTATGAATCCTGGCTTATGGATGTCTGACTGATGTTACCCCTTTGAGGACCTGCTCATGTGCCTTTTATCTTCTGTCTCATGTGAGTTGCCAATTGTTGGTTTTAATAAACTGTTTTTATAGTCTACACTTAGAGGCGCCTCTTTTCTTCTATTTTTTCCATTGATTGCAGGTCAGGTGAGCACTCCTGAGAAGGAATCCATGGAGATAGCTTACCTCTGCATTTTTTTCAGTGTTACAAGGACTTTGCTTCTGGTCCAAAGAAGGCTGACCTTTGGGCTGGGACTTTTTACTAATGCTGGTTCTCATACCAGCCACATATGGACTATTGTACTCACCTTCTTATGCTATAGGAAACCCCCAAAATCCATGCCTCTATTGTAACAGATTTCCAATCTTGTCCAATTTTGGCATTCCTCATAGGAAGTATTCGGTAACCATAAAAGTCTGTGTATAAGCACTTAGGGCACATTCACATCATTGTGGCGAGTTAACACATTAATGTGTGTGGTGATAAGGCTCTCAATTAAATGAGCTGCCTAATGCACCAAAAAAGGTGCATGCACCCTTTCTGGCAACATACCTCAACACAGGTTAGTGCGCTGGGGTGCCATTCACAGTGAATGGCACCATATCACACCAATGCATGCAACTTACATTACCGCAACGCAATAGTGTGATTAGGCCCAAAAAGGCAAGGAAATGCTGCATTATAAACAATGTAATATATACCTTCTTTAGTCATCTTCTTGCTGCTACACAGCCTGGTTTTGGACCGAATAGCAGAAAAGGATGCCTATCACTTATTATAACTAGCCATTGCAGAGAATGAGTTTTAATGCAAAAAGGTAGTTCCTCCTTTAGTCAGTACAGCCTGCATGCGCTTCAGGAATAAGCAGAATTGTTACATCGGAGAAAAAGAGGAGAAGACACAACACTAATTTCCTACCCAGTTTATAAGGACATATCGAGCAAGCATAGCGTGGGGCTCTTTTACGCTGCAGAATCCATACATCACTTTCTGGATCTCAAAGTGGCTAGAAAGGTCAAGCAAACCTCCACCTGAAAAAACATAACAGAAAAACATACCACATTGACCAAGATTATATAAGAACCCAGACTTAACACCGGTTTCATGGGTGTAAGTAGCAGAATCTTCATCTCAAACCCAGAAGGTATTACCACAAATTACCAACAAAGTATATAAAAAAATAAAAAATGTATGGGACCTATAAGGCAAGCCTGCTCTCAGTTTATTTGTTGCTTAAAATACAATATGTTCCAGGTTGGGAGCATAGATATTAAACATCAGGGTTCCCCAAAGTGGACAACATGACCTCCCCAAGAATTGATGGAAATATATCCAAGGGGTAGATAAAATGACTGGGGGTCAGAAGCAGGTTAGTAAATGCATGGGAGTTAATAGGTGGTCAACAGATTATGGAAGGTCGATTGGGGTCAATTAATCTTTCGAGGTCTCTGTAGATCTCCATGCCAGTACCCAGTTCTTAAGGTGAGGTGGATAGTGGCTAGGCAGTGTTACCCAGAATTGGATGGTCAGCTAACAGTGATGGCAGATCTAATTTAACTCAATCAGCTCTGTTGTTACTGGTCTGGTTTACCAGCGTGCTTTGCGCTGTGCATTCATGACCCTTCCAACTTCTGTCTTCTGGGAAGGATATACAGTACATATGTGGTCACTTTCAATACCGGGCATACTAATCTCGGTTGGGCAGCCAGCAAATACACCAATAGTGTTAGGAGCGAGTGGTGCCAAAGTGAACTAGTGGCTGGCAAATTTTGCACTTCCAAAAAAATACAAATCCATCAGCATTCAAAACTTCCGAGTGTTGGAGGTTTTCTTTCATGTCATGTACGATGGTTACATCTCCAACCACTAGGTGACATCTGAGTGATGCAGGGGTCAGAGGATAGACACAGGCATCTGACATTCCAGAAAGTGTTGAATGCTGAAGAGACTGAAGGAGGCTGCAGTATTGCAAGAAGGCAAAAAGACAGGGGTTGCAGAAGAGGGAAGCATACAGGGAATTTATTTGCAGGAAATTGCTCTTGCCAGAAATTTGTTGTGACAACAAAGTCGCTTCAATAAATAAAACACAGAATAAAGTTCAGTACTTCAAAACAAACCAATCTTGTTCTGGTCTGAGTTAAAGTGGTTGTAAACCCTTAAGGCCTCATACACACGGACGTTTTTTGACGCCAGCGTTTTTTGTAGCTCTCCATGTTAGTTAATGGCCCCATAAAAACGTTGGCGTTTTTGAGCTGTAGATGGCTTCGGCGTTAGTGAGCTGAAAGTAGAACCCACGGCCATCGCGTTCTGAGGCTGTAACGTTTTGGCATTTTTTGACGCCGACGCCACAAAACGGCAACTAATGCCAACTAATATTGTACCGGCGTTTTCTGGCGTTTTTTGACGCCAACGTTTTTAGGTTGAAAAATAGCAGAGGGATGATTTTTAAAAAAAAACGCCTATTGATGCATAACGCAGAAAAACGCCGATTTTTTTCCTTGACGTCGCGCCCAACGTTTTGTTTATTTTTAAAGATACGCCCGTGTGTATGAGGCCTAAATATACCCAGTGAAGTGAGTGACCTCAGGCGATACACAGAGATAAAACATATCCTCCTAGATAAGTTGTACATGTCTATCTGCTGCCTTTTCTTCTCTACATTCATTCAAAATGCTGAATTTTAGAGCTTGTCTGAGTAATCAGAAGGGGGCGGAGAGCCGAGGCTACACTCTGCAGAGCTCAGTGAGGAGAGCTCTGACAGCTGATTGGAGGAAAGACACACACACCCTCCACACAGCAGACAAAAGTGACAATTCGTTACCTTAACTGAGACAAGTACACACTATAGAGGGATATGCTTTGTTCATATTTCATGTCTGAAGTTCACAACCACTTTAACCACTTCCCTCCCGCCGTATGCAGAATGACGACCGGGAAATGGTTTAGTTATCCTGACTGGGCGACATGACGTCCAGCAGGATAACCCGTGGGGGCACGCAGCGCAGCGATCAGTGATGTGGTGTCACTCTGACACACTCTGATGGAGGCTCTTTACCATGTGATCAGCTGTGACCAATCACAGTGGATCACAGCGTGAACCAGGAAGTGACGATAATCAGTTTTCTTCGGGTTCATGCTGAGAGCGCCGATCGGCAGCTCTCCTGTCAGAGGGGGGATGTGCACTGATAATCAGAGCATTGAGCATCAGCGCAGCCCCCATCAAAGTTGCCCACCACAGCTGTCAATCAGTGCTCACCAAAGTGCCAATCAGTGCCCACCAAAGTGCCAATCAGTGCCCACCAAAGTGCCAATCAGTGCCCACCAAAGTGCCAATCAGTGCCCACCAAAGTGCCAATCAGTGCCCATCAGTAACCTGTCAGTGCCCTTCACAGATGCAATCAATGCCTATCAGTAATGACTGTCAATGCTGCCTATCAGTGCCATCTATTAGTGCCCATCGGCGCCATCTATTAGTGCCCATCGGTGGCGCCTATCAGTGCCCATCGGTGCCGCCTATCAGTGCTCATCAGTGCCGCCTATCAGTGCTCATCAGTGCCGCCTATCAGTGCTCATCAGTGCCGCCTATCATTGCTCATCAGTGCCGCCTATCAGTGCTCATCAGTGCTGCCTATCAGTGCCAGTGTTTTTTCAAAAATGGTCGGTATTTTTTAGTTTAGTAAAAAATAAAAAAACCCAGTGGTGATCAAATACCACCAAAAGAAAGCTATTTGTGGGAAGAAAAGGACAAACATTTTGTTTGGGTACAGTGTTGTATGACCACGCAATTGCCATCCAAAGTGTGACAGCACTGACAGCTGTCCTGGGCAGGAAGGGGGGGGTAAGGGGGGGGGGCGAGTGCCCAGTATTGACGTGGTTAAGGAAAGCCACTGTCCTTGCACTTTGCTTCTTGTAGTTTACTGAATAAGTCTGATAGTGAACATGTTATTCCAGATTGGCTGATCAAAACTGAATGCATTCCTTACATCTATTAGACTCAAATTCCTCCATCAATCAATAGGGAAGAACACTCCACAGATTTGAACATAAACTGTGTATTTTTATATTGGTACAATGAGAGTTCACAACTTACCCCCTGTTGTTGCTAACATGAGATTATCTGTGCCATCCTCATATGTGTAGAGAGCCCTGTAAGAAGACAGAAAAATGATTGAAACAGCACTTGCCTAAACTTAAAGACAATAGAAAATCAGCATTCCATTCTGAATAGGAGAACATAGAGCACCTCATGTATTTAACTTTTTTCATTCCCTTTTTTTAACCTGTAGCTGATAGCTAGAGAGAGATTTTTTGGTATATAGGGTGGTTTATTTTTCATTTACATTATGCCAACAGCATCAATGGTAATCCTCATAACTGTATGCAGATGATACGTGCAATGAATGTATTCAGTATATCAATTTGTTTTATGTCACACTTTATATTTTTCACCTTTTGAAAAAAGAGGCCTTTTATTCATACGGTTTAAACCACCTTGAAACTCCACATGCAGTTTGTCCCAACCCCTGTAACTGTCATTTCTACTGAACAATTTGGTCTGCATGCAAATGGAGAAAATATAGACAACGGCATGTAAAACAGCAAAAAAAGGGAATTCATATATAGTTCATATTGCATTATCTGAAATCATTCAGCCATCAGAATGAAATACCTTTCACAACAGTGAACTTTTAAGAGGCTGGGAAGAGGAAATCTCTTGGCATGTTTACGCACCCAGTTTTCCCTGGTTTCTGACAACAAGCACTAAAATTCTGGAGGACCACAAATGATTTATCTAGAGGGCTAAGGCAGTGACTAGGTTGAATAAACAGAAATGACATCAACAGAGACAGCTTGAGACTCAGCAAATTCAAAAGTAGGACATCGTCAACATTTCAGCACAGCCCAACCAAACATTGATGCAGTCAAAATAAAGTTTTATTGGAAATCATATACAGGTGGTCCCCGGGTTACAAACAAGATAGGGTCTGTAGATTTGTTTTTAAGTTGAATTTGTTTGTAAGTGGGAACAGGAACATTTTTTAAGTGTAGCTTCAGCCAAAAAAAATATTTTTAAGCTTTTTGGATAGCATAGGGAAGGGGTAACACCCCTGTAATGTTTGTTTTGCTGTCTATGTTTCTGTTCAGAAGATTTCACCTCACTTCCTGTCCCAATGATAATTGGATTTAGAAAATTTTAGGTTGTTGTGGAAACAAACCTTGGTGATAAAGCCTCAGTGGACACCCCTTTTTCCCATAATAACTCTTACAGGAGTGAATTTCCCTTCCTAGGGGGAGATTTCCTCTCACTTCCTGTTGTCTCCCTCCGTTTGTAAGTAGGAGTCGTTTGTAAGTCGGATGTTTGTAACTAGGGGACCGCCTGTACTGGTTTCATTGTACTTCTATCGTTTGTGTTGTAGCACTATATTTTCAGTCAAGAGAATACAAAAACCACCCATTGGAACTAAACTGTATCTCTCTCATGTGTACAGAGATGTAGTAAAATCCAGAACCATTTACAGCTACCCCTTTCTCTTACCAATGTTTACAGAATTGCATCAAAATGCAAACTATTCAGCTTATAAAACAACTAATAAACAAAAAGTACTCCAATCTGTCAGCTGAGCCCTATTGTTCCCTTTTGGGTGCCAGAAGAGAAGTTAAAGCTTGGTTTTCAGTCACCAAGCCACCATGTTGAAGCGTCAGGCCTTCCTGTGACTGTCATGTGTCACTACTCTCTAAGGTAGTATGTGTCATCAATGACAGCTCTGCTGATTGCTTGTAGCGGAGTAGTGTTACTAAATGACAACAAAACTGAAAAAATGTCAACCTTGCTCTTTCCAGAGACAGATACTGAAGGTGCATCTTTTTTCCTAAGGTGTTTGAAAACAAAAATTGGTGGCCATAAAGATAGCGCTGGGATTATAGGGGGGGCAAAAGGGGATAATTGCCCCCGGGTCCCCCTGCCAGAAGGGGCCCCAGTCATCCTTTATAAAAAAAATTAAACTTATTTCCTGTGGAGCAGGGCTTTTTTTTCTCAGAGAATAGGTGCAGGAACTCTCCTTCCCAGGCCAACTTCCCACCCCCAACCACACCCAAACTCCACCCTCAACCACGCCCTCCTTAGGGTAGAGAAGTACAGCGGCACCAAATAATAGTAATAAGTAGGAATCCCCCCTGTCCCAGTTTTCATCTCTGCACAAATCTCCCCCCTTCCCAGCTCTCCTATATGCACAAATCTCCCCCTTTCCCCATTCTCCTCTCTGCACAAATCCCCCCCTTTCCCAGTTCTCCTCTCTGCACAAATCCCCCCCTTTCCCAGTTCTCCTCTCTGCACAAATCCCCCCTTTCTCAT
>BLSH010231721.1:1104526-1119618 GCA_018402905.1 Glandirana rugosa
ATTCTTAGTAAATGTCTTAACTCACTATGACTAAACACCCCTTTAAATAGTCTGTGACTTTCACTGCTGTCGCTGTTAAGACGTTTACTCGTTTAAAGTCACAAAATAACCAAACTAGTCACCTCCGAGCAGGTATTCCCGACTTCCCCGCCTCGGGGTGGTTTTTTTATTCATTCTTTATTATTATTTTTAATTGATATTAATAATCGGTTGTCGGTCGTGTCGATCTCTTTGAGGTTTTTTTTTTTGGAAACCTTAGAGAGAGATCGACTGGGACACGAAGACAACGATTAACGACCTTATCTGTCTAATCTATTCTTTCCCCTGTTGCTAGGCAGATTACACTTCTCTTTCTTATCTAATCTGTCTATTCCAGCAATTAGCAACAGAAGCACAGGGTCAGCTAGAGAGAGATTCCAAAGGTTTTTTTTTTTGGAGTTTCTCTAGCTGTGCTGGCTGTTGGCTAATAATTATAGTTAATTTTTATTATTATTTCTTACTTATTTTTTTGGTGGGGCTCCGCCCCTTCAGCCCTTATGGACGAGCCTCCACTGATCAAACCAATAAAACACTGAAATTTGCTCATTTGCAGAATTGTCGCTGTCGTCACTTTCAGTGTCTGATAAATTTCCCCACAAATCAGTATCACTCAATTCTGTAAATGATTCTTATTTACTATTGGTGTTTTCTAGCTGATCAAAAACAGCTTTTGACGTAAAGGGACACTTTTTGGATGCCATGGACAGTCTCAAGTTACCAGGCAGAAAGAATGGCATATATCAGGCCTCGACAAACCCCAGGCGCCAGGTTGCCATGGCGACCAGAAATCGCATCCTGGCGAGTGACTGCCGTTCCTTCTATCTGTGTTAAAGAGCCGAGAGCCGTTCTCTGCTTCATCTAACAGCTGTTAAACTTGGCAGGCTGCCCGGATATTTGTTGAGAGTTAGGGCCGGTTCACACTGCAGCGGGGCGGAGCGGCGCGACTTCGCAGCTCGTTCACATCTAGGCGAATTGTCAGGCGACTTGAGTCGCCTGACAATTCGCCTCAATGCTGTGCAAATGGGACCGTTGTAATAGGAGCGAATCGCTTCGCTCCGCATTAGAAAAATGGTCCCTGCACTATTTTTAGGGCGATCTCAGGCGGCTTACATTGACTTCTATGATAGAAGTCTCCTAGCAAGCCGCTTTGAGATCGCCTCAGGAGCCGCATCGCGCCGCTCCGCCTCGCTACAGTGTGAACCGGCCCTTAGGAAGAATAAACAAGCAACAATGTATATTCTTCTTTCAAAGCAATTATCTCCCGGGCTGTTATCAGGACAGTTTAACCATTTATAGACCAGTGTTTTCTGCTAGAAAACGACTTGGAACCCCCAAACATTATATATTATTTTTTAGCAGAGACCCTAGAGAATAAAATGGCAGTTGCTGCAATATTTTATGTCACATGGTATTTGCGCAGCAATCTTTCAAGCGCAATTTTTTGGAAAAAATACACTTTAATGAATAAAAAAAAAAACTAAACAGTAAAGTTAGCCCATTATTTTTTTGTATAATATGAAAGATGATGTCACACCGCGAGAAACGTGACCTTTATTCTAAGCAACAAATTTGTGATAAAGTCCTGTGTACCATCAACAATTACCACTCTATGTGCAGCTGGGCTCCAGTATTTCATGGTGACCAGAAACCCACCAGAGCAATGAAAAGTCACTGTGGGGGACACACATGTAGGCAGGAAGTGGCTGCAAAGAGGCAGCAGAAGATCAGCAGCGCTGGAATACTTTTCACCTTTTTTTTGTATTTTATTTACAATGTCACTAAGGCTTTGTGTAGATGTGCAAGTTGGGTGGTAAAAATGTGCAGTAGAGACATGTTTGTGCCACCCACCATTGGCCTCCCTTAAGCTCCATTAGGCAGCAGATGAGAGGGTGTTTTACATGCCGCAGTCACGATGCATTCGGCAGAATAAGGAGTTTCTCCCATAACAGATTTTATAGTGTCCCTCTTTCTGGCCACCCTGTAACCCTGATGTAACGGTGGAGTTATTGACTGGCTGCTCTGCTGTGAGTAAGTTAGGGTTAGGGGCGCAAATTACTTGTCTTACCCGGGGGGGGGGGGGGGGGTGGGCGCTGACAACCCAGCACTACGCTATAAAAAACTGGCTCCTAACTTTTTTAGCTGGCTCCTAAATTCAAGGCAAATTTGTCAAGCCCTGGCATATATAATATATAAGTGCATGCAGGGCACTGGACAAAGCACTAGGGACAAAAGGGATGTGAAATGATTTGATACAGTAATGTAATCTTACAGAATACAGTGTACTGTATGTATACTGCGTGTTTCACTTTTTGAATTTCCCGCAACGCGACGCTCGCAAGGAACGGAGCCCGGTATACAGAGGCATCGGGCGGAGGACACAGCCCGCAGACACAGCGGGGGGACATCGCTGGATCCAGGGGACAAGGTGAGTAACGCTGCCTGGATCCAATGATGCGATCCCGAGTGTGGCTCGGGGTTACTGCTAATGGTACTGAAATTCCACCCTGAACCACACTCGGGAATACCACCAAGCAGGTTAAAAAAAAAAAAAAAGCGTCTTTTTCAGAAATATATATATATATATATATAGAATTTTTTTTTTTTTTTTTTTTTTTTTAGAACAAATGGGGGTTTATCATTGAAATTTACATGAAAAAAAAAAGTGAACTGAATTTTTTATATTGAGGGGCCCCTAAACTTGAAGTCTACGATTTTTGTTTAATCAGTACAGTGTTCATCCAGTAAGAAGAGAAAAAAACCTGAGTGACCAAGACCAGGCATGCTCAGAAACTAAATAATACACTACAATACATCATCACGGGAAGTTTTATTCTGTTATCAGGAATAGGTTTGTAACTTTAGTAACCTGTTTTCGATAGGAGACTAGCAAAAAAAAAAAAAAATCATTTGTCCCATATTCTCATCATGTGTACTAGGCTTAAAGCGGTTGTATACTTCAGAAAAAAAAAAAAAAAAAAACCTGTAAGGCTAGCTCATTATGAAATAGTTACCTTAGAACGAAGCTCCGACGGGTCTGCTCGGTCCCTGCAGAGGGAGCTGCCATCTTCCCTCAGGGGATCCTCCCAGGTTCATGGCTCCAGCGCTGAGTGGCCGGAGCCACGAGACGTCACTACTAGTGATGGGAAGTTCGATTCATTTAAGTGAATCGGTTCATTTCGAGTCACTCACTGAAATGAACCGATTCATGAATCGATTCTTCGGTTCACTTGCTGAGTCTATTGACAAGCAAGTGAACCGAAGCTCTGACTCAACCTTAGTGGAGAGCAAGGCAGGCAATCTATATAAACAGCTAATCTTTGTAAATGCCAGCATCACCTCTCCTGCAAACACAACTGCATAGAGAGGAATAAATCCTCTTTTTTTGTGTTATATTTTTTTTTATATTTGTGTATATATAAAATACAAATTATATATATATATATATATACACATACATATATATATATTTTATATTGAGACAGCCCTTTGATTCAGTTATACAGCTACTAAATTAGGCAGATGTCTCAGAAGGGATGCCTGTCCCTTTAACATGCAGATCTCCTTTAGGAGAAGCCGACTAAAAAGTTATCTCTTCTCTTCCAGACTTTCTGTCCCCACTGTCTTTAAGGCTGTCTGTGCCTTATCACTGCTGCTATCCCCAGTGGTGATTCATGGTTCTTTCAGTGCACTGTGCTGTAACAACTCCTTTGATTCTTTAACTCCATGTACTGGTGAACTGAACTGGTGAACTGATTCAACTGAACTGATGAACTGAACTGGTGAACTGATTCAACTGAACTGATGAACTGAACTGGTGAACTGATTCAATTGAACTTATGAACTGAACTGTGAGCTGTATCCATCCAGTTCTTTGAGTCGCTGTGCTGTGATTGGTTGCAGGGAGGGGCTGAGTTCTCACTCTAGGATCAGATTACCTAAGCTGCTCTGCAATGCTCTTCTATGCTATGGAGTACAAATGAACTGTTCCAAACGAATCAGTTCAGTGAAATGAATCGATTCACTCAGTTCAGTGAAAAGAATCGATTCAAAAGAACGATTCGTTCATGAACTGGACATCACTAGTCACTACCCCCGCGCGGCAGCTTGTCTCTCCGGCTCTGTGCCGGGCCTTCGCCGGGACATCACGGCGCATGCGTCGTAGCGTCAGGAGCAACATGAAGGGCGAATATCTCCTAAACCGTACAGGTTTAGAAGATATTCATTTTACCTATAGGTAAGCCTTATTATAAGCTTACCTGTAGGTAAAAGTCAGTAAAAGGGTATACAACCGCTTTAAGGCTCACACACTAGAATAGCTAAAAAACTGGTCATGGAATTAGCATAATTAGCTTCCATTTACTTAGCAAGGTAGGCTAAAATACCTGTAATTGCAGTAGTGTTATTTTTTTTCCTTGCTTGGATCACATGAAAACACCCAATGGAGTATTTTAGCACTCACACAGTGCTCCCCAGGCAAACCTTGTGCCAATTGGGCCTCTCACTAGGAGGGGCTATGATAGAAGGAAAAAAAGTTAAAGCGGAGTTCCACCCTAATAAAAGTCAGCAGCTACAAAAAGTGTATCTGCTGACGTTTAATAATCGGACACTCACCTGTCCCACACTCCAGCAATGCAGCCGTCTGCAGCCTCCCTCTTCTTCCCCTCCCCTCCATGGCGCCGGTATTGCAAGTGTGAGCACGCACTGCGTATGCGCGAGTCGCGCTGCGCTTTGTGAATGGCCGGTGTATCTTCTGGGAGCTGTGACGTGTCCCAGAAGATTGCCGAGAGGGAGGGGGGAAATGTGAACTTCCTTCCTGTGCCACGGAGCCAGGACAGGAAGTGCAGCTGGGAGCCTGTTAAAACAGGGTCCCTGCTGCCCCCCAAAAAATGACATGCCAATTGTGGCTTGTCGGGGGGGGGGGGGTGTCACCTTCGTTTAAAGCATAAGTTCCACTTTTGGTTGGAACTCCGCTTTAACTACTCACTGAAACCTCTACAACAGAATCACATTTATTCCTGTTACCATGGATGGATGGACTGAAGGGAAATGGTGCACATGCAACAACTCTGTACATAGATCAAAATTGAGGAGAAGGAAGAGACCACTTTGCATTACATCTGGGTTACGTCTGGTCATATATGCTTAGTGTCAAAAGAGATATTTACATTTTTTTCCAATTAGCATACAAAATCCAATGATTTAACACTATTGAACCCATTCATTATGCAAAAAGAATTAAATATGAGGCCATTCTTGTCTTGAGTTTGAGGAACTGTATTAAACCTTTCTAAAGTTGCTCATCTATTACTTCTATTATCCAACTTTAAAAATAACATTTTAGCTGTATCAGACAAAATATTGACTGCCCATGGTGATACAGACTTGCTATTGACACAAGTAAATTGTTATGACTAAAAGATTTTTAATAAAAAAACATACCCATGCATTGGGAAATTATTGTTCATTATGTATCAATTAGGCTATCATACCAGGTTTAATTCTTTAGTGATATACTAGAACAGTGGTCTCAAAACTGCAGCCCTTTGCTTGCCTAGATCCGACCCATGGGGCACTATTCCCCCCTACTGACACAAACAATGGGGTACAATTCTTCCCACAATACCTATGATGGACACCCTTACACCCACTGACACCAATGATAGGCCACTATTCCCCCCACTGACACCAATGATGGTGCACGGTTCCCCCCCACTGACACCAATGATGGTACAATACTCCTTCCACTGACACCAATGATGGGGCACTATCTTTCCCACTAACAGCAGCGATGGGGCACTATTCCTACCACTGACACCAGTGATGGGGCACTATTCCTCCCACTGACACCAATGATGGGGCACTTTTCCTTCCACTGACACCAATAATGGGGCACTATACCTTCCACTGACACCAAGGAGGGGGCACGATTCTTCCCAACATCAGTGATGGGGCACTATTCCTTCCACTGACACCAATGATGTGGTGTGAATCCTCCCACTAAAGATGTGGCATTGTTTACTCCCACTGACACTGGGACGTTTCCTACTCCCACTGGCCACAGTCTGGCCCCCTAAAGTAAACTGGCCCCTTGTTTTGAAAGTTTGGAGACCCCTGTACTAGAACAATGCTTGTCCACTTGAAGCAAACATAGGCAGATAAAGATGCTCTCTTTTCCCATTTTCCCAGTGCAAGCAGATTTCAACAAATGATCACCATACAGATAAATGAACACTTGCAACAAGCCCATTCATTTACCAGATATTGACAATTTAATAAGAAAGACGAAAGTTCTCTCCAAGGGTAGGTTGCAAGTTTGTTGAGGAGCTCAATGACTTGTGCTCACAATTTTCTTAACCCTCAACAGCTTTGAGATGGAATAAAGGTGGAATGATTTTGCCTCATTGAGTTTATCTATAGAATACATATTATTGCTAATTTTCTGTTTTCAGAGGTGTCATGTTCAGTTCTAGGTTTGTAGCATAAATGGGAGGCATCCTAAAAAGAACAGAAAAAAAACGCATGTGCTATCTATAACCTCGAACACCTAATTTGCAGCATCATCGTAAACTTGCCGAATCATGTCAAACGTCTCTGTGGTAGATCTGCCCAGTTTCACGTAGAATTTCACGTGTGCTCTTTGTTGGAACTTGCTGTCCATGATGAAATAGACGTGATATCGCACGTGTTCAGAATAGCACCAGTTGCACAGCTCCTGATGTACACAGGACGATGTCTTTTGGCACACAGACTGCATTCACACCTGAACGTGTCGTTTTCAGGCAGAAATTGGCGTGATTTTGCAGAGATTTTTACCGAAATTTTGTAGCCTTTCGCCGTGATTTTGTACAGGTCAAAAGGTCACCAATGTAAAAAGCAGAAAATCGCCCAAATCTGCCTGAAAAAATACTTCCAGAACTTGTTTGAGCTTCAGGCATTTTCAGGCTTTTGGCTTCAGGCGTTTTTGAGTGGAGATGTGAACCATCTCCACAGAGAATCCTTGATTTTTTTTTCGCCCTCCAGCGTTTTGTGGCTTCAAGCTACAAAATGCTCAGGTGTGAATGCAGCCTGACTTATGAAGGTTGGTGCTCCCTGTGACACTGCGTGTAGCCTTGTGCTGCCATCTGTTGGCGTGTTACAAAACTAGTCTCCAAACTTTTAGATACCACCTCGTATGTAAAGCACTGTGTAAATTGATGTTGCTATATAAGTACCTGTAATAAAATAAACGTGACCGGCCATCCCACGATCTGATTAGTTTCTACAGGTTTTTGTACTTTGCATATTATCTTTACTCTTCTACTAACAGGGTAACATCTTAAAACTGAAGTCCAGGCACAAAAAAAAAGCATGATCTGCATCGTCTGTTTTAGTTTATCTTACACAGAAATCCATGCTTCTTAATGGCCTTTTCTGTTTCAACGTTGCACAATCATCCATCAAAGTAGCCCTAGTGTTCTAGTCTCAGGCATCGCTGATATCAGCATGTATGAAGAAGACGCTAGGAGAGGATGGCTATAGAGCAGTGGTTCTCAACTCCTGTCCTCAGGACCCACTAACAGGACAGGTTTGCAGGATAACTGAAATACATCACAGGTGATATTATTTGCTGCTCAGTGATTGCAGTATTCTAGTCTGCATCTCCCCAAGGTAATACTTAAAATCTGGCCTGTTGGTGGGTCCTGAGGAATGGGTTGAGAATGGCTGTAGAGTCTGCTGTTCATTCCCACATCCAGCAGCAACCTTCTTGGCCACAATCTGTCCCGTCATCTTCTTATGCCCTCTCCTACCAGTAAGAAAACTGAAATATACTTTCTAAATGGTTGTTGAGTCACCCGCAAACTGTATGGTGGGTAAAATTTCTTAAAAAGGATTTACTGCACAGCAAAAAACATTTTTTTCATAAAGAAGTCTACTTCTAAAACAACAAAAGGACTGCCATTATTTAAAATTTAAATGTAACTAGAACAGCAAGTACTTAATACGCAAGTTAGCCAAGGCTAGGCACATGTGCCAAGACAAAGAGAAACAACACCTACAAGGCATTTACGATGGTCTTAAAACTGAACATTAACAAGAAAAATATTCTATAAAATACTTCACATGTATACAATGTGCACAGCGGTCACATCCAAAGCCCAACAACTTTTGTACTGTGCCAACAATATAGCGAACCATTTCATTTGCATCAAATTAAGAGCGGCCTGACATAAAAGAAGGGCTTTGCACAATTCATATCCATTCTGATAAGGTTATGCATTATTTATAAATGCTATCTTTTGATAGACCTGGTCTACTGCTCTATTCATATTGTAAACAGCAGTACACACTCAATTTCTATTATATAGTATGTTGGTTCATCTCATTAGAAGATTTTACCAAGGTTTGTGAAATTGCGTTCTGGATACTTTAATAAAAGGACCAATATAAAATATGATCTGCCTTATATGAGAAATTAACTAGAACTCCCAAGTGAAGAATAAACAAATCTGCTAATTGCAGATAAGATAAAGAGAATTGCTTGAAATGGATTAGCACACTTATCAGTTAAATTCCCAAGTAATCAATGACACACAATAAAAAGTCAACTACAGCCAACTGATTTTCTTTTTAAGGCCTCATACACACTGACGTTTCTTAAAAAATAAACAAAACGTGGGGCCCGACGTCAAGGAAAAAAAAAAGTTTTTCGGCGTTATGCATCGGCGTTAGTGAGCGTTTGGCGTCAATAGGCGTTTTTTTCTTTTTTAAAAATCATCCCTCTGCTATTTTTCAACCTAAAAACGTTGGCGTCAAAAAACGCCGGTTTACACCGGTACAGTATTAGTTGGCGTTTTGCGGCGTCGGCGTCAAAAAACGCCAAAACGTTACAGCCTCAAAACGCGCTGGCCGTGGGTTCTAGTTTCAGCTCACTAACGCCGACGCCATCTACAGCCCAAAAACGTCGGGGGCCATTGACTAACATGGAGAGCTGCAAAAAACGCCAGAAAACGCTGGCGTCAAAAAACGTCCGTGTGTATGAGGCCTTAAGATCATTTTGGGTAGAGCAGAAAAGAATTTCAATTTATGGGAGATTTGTTATCTGTGTCCCATTTGTGATGATTCTTCCTCTTTTCCTGTCTTCCTGACACCCATACAAGAATTGTGGGGAGCGGTTGTTACTGGGCAGGAAGGCACAGACTGCAATAAACATTTTTAGGAGTTCCATTTCCCCTACTGTATAGAACAAAGTGCACAAGTATCACTTGACACCTTCATAAAACCTTTATTGAAAAAAGTAAAAACTGGTACTCAGATATTTTGTACAACAAAGGATGTTTTTAAAAATGTTTTGAGAAAAGACCTGCTCAACACTCTGCACGGGAGAAATCTTTGTAGTAGATTCTGTTAGAGAGCATGCAGTGGCTTTCTCTAGCATGCATCATCTCTGGCCGGGTTCCAGGGTGGACTCTAATCAGAGCTCAGATAAGAGAATGTGCCTTTAACCAGCTCTTGAGGTACTATTCCGCTTACTGACACCAACAATGTGCCACTACCTGCCACTGACACCAACAATGTGGCACTACTCCTGCCACTGACACCAACAATGTGGCACTACTTCAGCCACTGACCCCAATGAGGCACTACTTCTGCCACTGACCCCAATGAGGCACTACTTCAGCCACTGACCCCAATGAGGCACTACTTCTGCCACTGACTCCAATGAGGCACTACTTCTGCCACTGACCCCAATGAGGCACTACTTCTGCCACTGACCCCAATGAGGCACTACTTCTGCCACTGACCCCAATGAGGCACTACTTCTGCCACCGACACCAACAATGAGGCACTACTCCTGCCACTGACCCCAACAATGAGGCACTACTCCTGCCACTGACACCAACAATGAGGCACTACCCCTGCCATGGACAATAATGATGAGGCAATGTTACCCCCACTAAAACAACAATGGGGCATTTTCCTCTTACTCATAAATCTATTAAAACAATGAATGATCTGTCTTATGATTGCTTTTCCAACACACATTTGTTTGATCAATCAGAAGCAAGTGACTAAAGTCAGCCATAGATGGATCGAAATTCCCCTGTTCAGCATAAATGACTGAATTTCAATCCACATATGGGCAGGTCGGCTGTACTGAAGTCAACCCATCGATCAACTTCAGTACAACCAGCCTGAAGAGGTTTTTTTTCTTTCACTTCCAGCAGCTATAGCAGCAAGCAGCGATCCGACACCCGGGAAACCTCCCACTGTCAAAATACAATAGTGCAGTGGGAGGGATTCCCTCATCAACTCTAAATGTGTTGATGGGAATCAAGCAAGTTTCTTTCCTTCAACCTGTATTAAAACTATTAAACTGTCTTATGATTGCTTTTCCAACACACACAGATATTTGTTTGAACACTCAGAAGCAATTGACTAAGGCCAGCCATAGATGGATTGTAATCCAGCAGGAATTCCAGTTTCAGCAGAAACCGACCAAATTTCCATCCTTATATGGGCAGATTGGTTGTACTGACTTCAGTACAGCCAGCCTGTCCCATTTCATCAATTTCATCACATTGCATGATCATTTGAATTATGTCACTACATGTATGGCCACCAACAGATCAACAATAAATCGCTCCATATAGGGAAAGAAATGATCCTAGTTTGCAATCTATATGGATTCAGCAAGGGATTATTTTTATTCCTGTGTACTTTAAACATTCAGATTTGATCCTGAACTACAGAATGTTATGCATATAATATGAACGCTCTGCCACTGAGTTAAGTACCCAGGTCTCACGATGTATCACTTGTTTAAATAAAACATACGTACTGTCCATTTTTCCCAGAAATAGCAGGGGCCATCTTCTCCCTGCTCACATGCCCTCGCTTGCACACAAACATCAGTTGCAAGGTGGCAAATGAGGGCACTTCCAAGAGTAGCGAAATAAAAGGAGCAATATAAACAATCTGATCCTTTCATAGTTTGGGCACAAGTGCAATTGCTGTGACAGATGGTGTTATTACAGGAAACACTATTGGATTCTCAGCTCAGATCTTTTTTTTTCTATGAGGTTTCTTTTTTCTTATGGTACACATGAACTAGTGTTTGTAATACAAGGCAAAAATAATTGTTTTATTATGGTGAAATTTGCTCCATTTAGCAGAAAAGAACTAATAGAATAACAGCTCCCTAGTGACCCAGCGCTTCATAATAAGTTTGTCTGTACCATCCTATTTTCCAGGTCCTGCTAACTGACAAATTACGCAGAAGGTTCTTTCATGCTGTTACACAATTCATATCTAAAAATGTCAATCAGAAGAGGTAGTTGTGAGGTCTTATGTGGTTGTAGCTTGTGCTGGGATAGTCCATGAAAAGCGCTCAATGAATCTTGGGAGCAGAGCCATTTTTTCCCCAAGCATAACCAGGCCATACATTATGCAACCCGCGATGGAAGGAAAGAAAATTGCTCAATTCCCCCATCAACACAGTCAGTATTGATGGAGGAATCCCTCCCGCAGTGTTATTGTATTCTGCCCGCAGGGAGCCTTCTTTGGGATCGACTTGTGCACATGGCTCGAAATTTGGCTGGTCACTGCTGAACCGGCCGAATTTTGATCTATGTATGGCTGGCTTTAGAGGCATTTAGTTAACGTATTGAAGAAGAATAGTGGTTGCTCATAAAAGTAAACAGCAGCAAACCTAAAAAAATTGGCACTTTAACTTACGAGGATTACTCAAATTAAGTAACCAGCCATAGCCGGATTGCAATTTAGCCGCTTCAGTAGGAACCAGGAGGAGTTTAAATCCGTCCAGGGTTTTTTTTTTTTCGAGCGATCACTGCCAGTGGCTATAGTTGCCAGCAGTGATCGTTGTATTCTGACGGCAAGGAAACCTCCTGCTGTCAAAATACAATAGCACAATAAAAGGGATTCCCTAAAGAACACTGACTGTGTTGTAGATGGAGGAATCAAGAAATTGTCTTTCCTTTTCCCAGGGTGCTGTACAACAAACTGAAATGCAGTTTTTTTCCCCATTTTCCTTGCATGTGATTGGGTATTCTTTGCAAAGTGAATCTTAAAGTGTTATGAAACCCAGGATACTGCATTCACTATATCTGGTCTCCCACAGTACACGGAAATGTAAAATTTTAGTAAATATAAACTGCTAAATATCTTTTCTAATCAGCACTATATTAGCAGTCTTGTGACTTCTATCAGCATCTGGTTAAAGCTGGTAGGAGGTGTTTTCATTCTCCTCTGACTGTCCTATGAGGCTGCATGACCCTCTGTCTGGACAGTGCTGATTGGCCCTGTGCCGATCACATGCACCCTCCCAAGAAAAAAAAAAAAAAAACTCTAGCAATACACACCAAACTGAGCATGTGCAGAGTGCCCCCAAGGCTCTGTACCATCAGGAGATGGATCGGGAACTGTTGAAGAAGGGAGGATCAGAGAAGCAGGATCAAACTGCTTTTTTACACAATGCAGAGGATTAACCCCTTAGGTTCCATGGTGAGTATAACAAGCATGCTTTACTGCATATACAGACTTATTTTACTGTTGTGGGTTTAGTAAAACTTAAACCTAAGCTCTGCAGCAACGACACCTGCAAAGTGCATTGTGTATTTGCCTTAAGTAAATCAATCCCATAGTGTTAGGAACAATGATAAGCAATAATAAAACACTTAGGCCCCTTTCACCTGGGCGCCTCCGCTAAGCAGAATTTGCTTGCTCAGCTGATCCCTGCTGAGCAGGCAGATGACAGGTCCGTATGCAGAACGGACACAGTCCCGCTCTCCTGCACAGGGAAATCGGTTGGAAACGAACCACCTGTCCATTTCCATCCGATCCACTAGACGGATGGGGAATAGGACCATTATCCAACTGTTTTTGGCTGCCAGGATCGGATAGATTGGCTGTGGGTGTCCGCAGACCTGTCCGCTGACATCCGCCGCTCCATAGAAGAAACTGGAGGGTCCGATCAGGTCCACCTGAAAAACTGACTGGCGGACCCGATTGGACAGCCCGTGTGAAAGGGGCCTTTAGAATGACAATTACAAACAGAAAGATTGCCGGCACTTTTAAGGCTTCAGTAGGATTTGTTATATATCCATTTTAGGTTTAGTAGAGTGTTTTTATTTTTGAACCAAGCTAAATATTACTTCCCTAATTCCTAAAACACACATTACACAATTCCATGCTATGTTGTTTAATTGCTAAGAATTATTTAAATTTTATTTTCAGTTTGCTACACTACTATAGTAGCGGAGCTCAGCAGCCATCCTGTGCAATTATTCTGGCAGACCCTCTAGCTATGAACTATAATCCAATGCCAGACACACAAGTACATTTGTTGACACAAAGCTCTCTCTGCAGCAGCACAGCCACTTAACACGCAGCACTGGACTAGCAGATCGCTTTACCATCACAGATGCCCAAGGGCATTAGCAGCACCAGCCAGTATGCAGGACATAAGTTCGCTGTCAATGCATCACATCAGCTGTACTGGAATGAGAGCACGACCTCCCAGCAACACGCTGCAAATGAAGATACAGAGAAACTCACAGCAGTAGATTATTTCAGCAGAGAAAAACACCGTTCATTCCATCAAGGTTCTGTTTATGATAGCACAGCCAATGCAGGCATGTTTTTCATTTTTGCAAAGCATATCAGGGTTTGAAGGACTACTAGCTAAATCAACTATGCCAAAAGATAGCAGAAATGCTATTTCTGATATACATTTCTCAATGCAAAAAAAAAAAAAAATAGTGCTTCTGTAGGAACTGTGGGTGAAATTTAATAAAGTCCTTATGACACTTTTCTGGTGGAATGGCTCTTTAAAGCCTGTGCCAGATGCAAAAAGCCTTGCCGGCCAGTTTGGTAGCTTTACTACAGCTGATTCTGAAGAAAAGATCTCTAGTTTGAAGATAAGGAAACTGGAGTTAATTAGGAACAACCTAAACATGGCTTACAGACAGGCAAAGTGCCTGTCTCCGTACTCTGTGTAGTAGAGTGACATGTTTGCTGCTGCTGCTCCCTCCCCACCTGTAACTGGTTGTGAAGGCCACTGTCAGCTTCATCACTGACAGACTCCTAACAGTGACGATGGCAGCGAGTGCAGCATGATGAGGAAGATAAGGGACTAGTTATCCATGAGGTTTGTTCTCTTCTTGTAACTGAAAGCAGGCAGTGTGCGGGTTCTATAGAGCAGTGGTTCTCAACCCTGTCCACAAGTACCCCCAACAGGCCATGTTTTGGGAATTTCTGTTCTGTCCTGTCAGGAACGGATTGCTCAAATGGACACACCAACTTCAGTGCACCTCTGCATGGAGCGCTTGCCCCAAATTCATGTACCCATTTCATCCTAATCAGATGCAGTTACTGTTCAGGTATCCAGAAAGCTATCCCCACAAAAATAAGGAGGAAAATCTTCTAATGGGGACATTCTGGTGACCTGGGGGTCCCCATGGAATTCCCCTTATTTGCAGGGATTTTCTCTCACTTCCTGTTTGGCTATGAAACAGGAAGTGATGGGAAATCACCCCAATGAGACACAAATGGCAAAATAACCTGACAGGGGTTATGACCCTCCCTTGCTCTATCCAAAAGCCTAAAGTTCTATTTCAAAGTGATATTAAAGGCTTTAAAAAAATAATAAATAAATAAACATGTCATACTTCCCTGCTCTGTGCAGGGGTTTTGCACAGAGCAGCCCAGATCCTCCTCTAGGGTCCCTCACTGGCAATCTTGTCCTCTCCCTCCTGCTGAGTGCCCCCAGAGCAAGCAGCTTGCAATGGGGGCACCTAAGCAGGCTTGTTCACGAGCCACGGCTCCTTGTGTCCAGTCACACACACAGCCATGGCTCAGCCCTGCCCTCTCTTTCCCCATTGCCTCACTGGCTGTGATTGACAGCAGCGGAAGTCAATGGCTGTCTCAGACAATGAAAGGAGAGTCCCAGATGGCTCTCATGCACATCCCTGGAGGAAGATCGGGATCAGGTAAGTATTAGGGGGGGGGGGCGGCTACTCCAAGGAGGTGTTTTTGCATAGCATGAAGGTAAAAAA
>BLSH010231721.1:1182991-1193811 GCA_018402905.1 Glandirana rugosa
TAAGCTAAGCGTCCTTTTATCACGTCCCTGAAAATAAAAAAAAGGGGCGTGACCTTAGCCTAGCTTACCCACAAGAGTGGATACGCTAGGTTAAGGACACGCTCAAGTGTCAAGCGAGACGCTAGACACTTGGCTAGAGCCCCACAGTAATTGTATCATAATTGTGGGTGTTGCCAAGCCTCACCCGTCATACTTGAGGGACACTCTCTCTACGCTACGCCTTGACCGCGACCTTAACACGACCAAGGGCGTAGCGTATACACACTTGGATCGAATTTACCAGTTGTTGTAATGAAGAATTTATTTTTTTCCCCTCCGGCGTTTTGTAGCTTCAGGCGTGAATGCGGCCTTAATGTTGTTGACCATTTAAGCTAGGTTCACACATATGCGATGCGGGAACCAGCACAATTCCAGCGCCAGTTCCGCATCGCATCTCTCTCACAGGGAGTTCATACTGCCCACTCCGAACCGTTGTGGGTGTTAATACTATGTTAATGACACCCCGAGATCGGTTCACAGATCGCAGAGCGAACTGTGAACTCGCACAGGAATTGGATCGCATAGGTGAGAACACCCATTCGATCCGATTCCAGTGCGGGGAAAAAAAATAAAAGTCCCTGCACTATTTTCCTGCGAATCGAATGCAAGTTCAGCCATACAACTGTATGGCTGAACTCCCATTGCAAAAGACATCGCATGCGATTGGCACCACATTGGATGCAGATCACATGCAATGTCTGTGTTCGCAAAAGTGTGAACCTGGGCTAAAAAAGTTTGTAAACCTCTAAAATAGAAAAAAAAACACCCTGCAACACAAAAGGCATAATGAGCTAGTATGCTCATTGGCCAGAGCTGCAATGTCGTCACTGCCGCACATGCGCGTGGGAGCTTCCGGTCACGGCACAGCATGCTCCTTCAGTGCTCATGTGTTGATAACGCCGGCAAAAGCGCATATGGTGAATATCTCCTAATACAGTGGTCTCCAAACTGTGGCCCTTTGTTACTTTTATCCGGGCCTAGGGGCACTATTTCTCCCACTGATGCCAATGATTATTATTATTATACAGGGTTTATATAGCGCCAACAGTTTGTGCAGCGCTTTACAATATTAGGGCAGACAGTACAATTACAATACAAATCAATACAGGAGGAATCAGAGGGCCCTGCTCGTTAGAGCTTACAATCTAGGAGGGAGGGATTCATTCCTCCCAATGACACTAACAATGGGGCACTATTCCTGCCACTGATACCAACATTGAGACATATATTTATAGGATTTGAATATTGATTTTATTACGTTGGTGATTTTATTAAAATGTAAATTTGCATTTATTTCACATTTTTGCACTTAATGAATTGAGATTTTTATCATTTATATTACAGTTATGTGCACATTAAACATGCATGGATAGAGGGGGCAGCGCCCGTGCGCCCTCTATGGACGGCCACCACTGGACAAGACATAACACAAGTTACATGTAAACTTTTTTTTAATGGGTCCCTGCTGAAAGAGCTCCTGGAGTTTCTGGGAAAAAATGTTGTCTAGTTGAGCAGGAACACATTACACCATCCATTACTACCTGCTCCCAGACCATTTCAACCAAGAATATCCGTTCCACTCAATCAGTGAATTCCTGCAAAAGTAGAAGTGTGAAGAAAAAAAAAAAACACAGGTGCAATTATGTATTACTATTCATCAACAGGCTGCAAAGCTTCCATTCCAAAAATAAAAAACTTAGAAGAGTTCAGGCACATGGACATACAGGCTCACCTGAATGGATGTATGCGCCAAACGCACGCCATCTGCGCTTGGAGCATACTGTAGGTCTATGCAATGTGTGGGCAATTGGCACAACTGCTTATAGCCGCATTTTTCAGTGCATGTCAATGGGCGGCTGTCTGCAGAGGTTGCGGGTCCCTGGTGAGTAACTGTACAGCCATGTACATGAGCCCATAAAGTATACCCTACCTTGTTCATCAGCAGCTATGCATTGCCTATGACAGCTGTACAACGCACAGCTTCTTCTGAGCATTTCATCTCTGTGTGCTGTGTCTAATCAACCTTAAGGATTGTATATATAGTAACTTTCATTCCTATGCACTGTATAGTATGACGCACTTGGCAATCAATCTCTAATATTAATGTATATACACTAGGAAAATATTTTACAGGATCTTCCAACTGTTGAGCATATGAAAATGAGTTAATCTCCCAACTGGAACTGTCATGTTAGCAGGTTGCTCAATTACAGACTTGTCATACAAGCCCTTAGCAGTCAGGTAATGGAAAAATGTTGCATGTAAATTTAGTGCTACCCCCGCAGGAGCTGCTGGTAATTTGGGCCTAAATTCCCCACTCGCAGCATACACAGCCAGGCACTTTCAGCAAACTGCCTTTGGCTCAAAGATCAGTCCATGGGTTTGTTTTTTCTATTGGAACAGTAACTTGGATAGCAATGGGATGCATGGGATACCTCAGAACTGTAGAAATACGCAATTTGAGAACTACTAAGCTTCTGGCTGCTCTACAATCTCTTGGGTGCCTTGGCTGTACTGGGCAAACTTTTAGCAGTATTTCATGTTCCAGCTTGTTTGGCTGCACTGCATTTGCTTGGGAGAACAAACCACCCCACAGTCGCTCCTCTTCTGTATAGCAGGATACATTACATACTCAGTCCCAGAATGGTTAGCCTTCCTCCCACCAACTCCCTTCTGGCTCTGCTCAGTCTCTGGACAAAGCTTTCCTCGGTAGGTCCGTCAGCTAAGCCTATCTGGGACCTTGATGTCCTAAAAAGGTTCCTCTAGCTTCCTCTGTGTCTCTCTGCCCCAGGGGCAGAGCCCCTGCAAAGGAGTCTCCTCCTAAAGGACTTGACTCAGGCACTCTGGCTGAGAGGTCTAATATTTACGAGCTCTCCCCCACCTTCTGGGCACACCCTCCCAGGGATTGATAGAAGAGTCAAATATTTAGGCTGCCTGTCCTGCTCTCCCTCCCTCTATACCTCTAGAAGTCTCTAGAAGACGGGGGGGGGGGAGCAGAACAACCATAAGCAATCAACCCCTCCTCTGCTGTTTACAGAAAAGCCACCTTAAATTTAGCTAGCAGCCTACTTTGAACAAGGCGATTTCTACATAAATATTAACCACTTGCCGACCAGCCACTGTCATACTGCAGCAGGACGGCTCGTTTCCGCGAATCGCCATAGCTGTAAGTCCCACGTGGGAACGGCTTTTGTGGGTGCGCACTCCCACTGCCCAGAGGAGGAGACAATCAGTGGGTGGGGCGGACTCTATGTCTGTCGGCCACCCGCAATCATTCCCTGCAGTGACAGAACAGGGATCTGCCTGTGTAAACAAGACAGATCTCCGTTCTGACAGGGGAGATCACACAGATCCTGTCTTTCTGCTATGCAGAAAACGGATCTGTGTGTTTCCCCAAGCAGCCCATCCCCCCCACAGTTAGAACACATTTAAAAACCCCTAGTGTTAACCCCTTCCCTGCAAGTACAACAGTGCATATTTTTAGCACGGATTACTGTAATAATGTCATTGGTTCCCAAAAAAAGTGTCAAAAACGTCAGTTAGGTGTCCGATCTGTCCGACGCAATGTCGCAGTCCTGCTAAAAAATCACAGATCACCGCCATTACCAGTAAAAAAAAAAAATAATAAAAATGCCATAAATCTATTCCATATTTTGTAGACGCTATAACTTTTGCGCAAACAAATCAATATACGCTTATTGCAATATTTTTTACCAAAAAAATGTAGAAGAATACATATTGGCCTAAACTGAGGAAGAAATTTGTTTTTGTACATTTTTTTGGGGGGTATGGATTATTTGGTTTATATCGCAAAAAATAAATACTATAGAGGTGATCAAATACCACCAAAAGAAATCTCTATTTGTGGGGGGAAAAAGGTCAATTTGATCTGGGTACAATGACTCACAACTGCGCAATTGTTAGTTAAAGCGACGCAGTGCCGTATAGCAAAAAATGGCCTGATCATGAAATGGGTAAATCCTTCCGACCCTTAAGTGATTAAGAGCTGTAAACACACACAAAAAACAATTAAACCTACCCAATGGAAATCTATTTACTAGGAGGAGTAGATAGTTGTTAGGTGTGGAATTGCATAAAAAACACTCCGTGCGTGTTATGGCATTCCCATTGAAGGAAAAACACGTGTTCATGCCCTAGGGAATCTTAGAATCTTATAGGCAGCAATTGCTGACCCTTTTGAGCACACTTGTTCCCTGGCTGTCATGCTAATGCTTTGACTTCTACAGATTTATCCCGAACAAGGAAAAAGTTGAGGAATGACACCATTGATCTGATGCTCGTTTGTTCCAGGTCTGTGGGCAGTGCTCGTACCAGCCCCTACCTTGCAAGCACTTTTCTTCCTGAAAGTAGGTTTTTGCACAAAGCTAGTCATGCCAGTACAGCTGTGGATTGTGGGCATAGGTGGTGTGTTAGGCGGAGGAGCAGGCACCTTATGGGAAATGTCAGCACTTTCGGCTCAAATTCTGAGTTGGCCCATTTCCTATTGTGACTCCCAGCTGGCCAATCACTGGTATGGGCACTCTTGCTGCCCAATAGGAAGGCGCAGTGGGAGGGGGTAGGGAAACAGAAAATAAGTCTAGAAGCTTTGGAATTTGCCCATTACAGCTCACAAGAAGCTCATGAAGATGTTTGAGGGTATGTGCAAATGACTAGGTACATGCGGTTGGCTATTACTGCCAGCACAGCTGCTTTTTATATATTGAAGCAGAACTAAAACCACCTATGGTTTTTGGCCAAGGAAACTGCCATCTTGGCCTCCGTTTGATCAACATCTGCCATGATGCTGCACGTCGTCAATTATTACACCAGCCATTTCATGGTTTCACAGTTTTGTCCATTTCTGGCACGTAACTATTTTTTTAAACAGTTAGATCGATGGGTTTAGTTCCACTTCACTTGTATTTACAGTGGAACTTTAGTGAGAAAATTAAGTCCTGCTTGATCACTTCAGGCTGGCCCCTTTTGCAGGTATAGCTATGTAAAACAATAAAAGTGCGTGCCTATACTGTTTAAGTCCATTAATACACTGTCTCACCCTGCTCTGCACATGCTCAGTTGCTCTCTGCTGAATTTATAGAGGCCGATCTGCTGACAGCTTTAAAGCGGAATTAAACCCTCCTATACTTTACAGGCAAGGAAGCTGCTTCTTTTTATCTGCAAAATGTCATGATGCTGCACATTTCATGGTTTGACAGTTTAGTTGAGGACGCAACGAAGTAAAATGTGACAGTTAACAATCCTGGCATTCCAGGAATGCAACTTTTTTTGAAACTATTAAATAGAAGGGTTTAGTTCCACTTTATGATTTACTGCTGTTCAGGGGCTCTGGGCTTCAGCAAAATGACAGTCTTCAGCAAGAAGATACAAGAACAATGCTGGAGGAAAGTCACATCACACACTCATTTTGGTAGCATAATTATTACTATAGAATGTATGTTCCTTGCTAAACAGAGGTTGATTTACTAAAGGCAAATCCACTGTGCACTTGGAAGTGTAGATCTGAGGGGAAGATCTGAAATGAAGGGAAGCTCTGCTTATTTTGATCACCCAATCATTTTCACGCAAAAAATGCTGTTTTTTAAATTTTCCTTGCAGGTCCACCTCAGATCTACAGCGACTGCTCTTCCAAGTGCACTTGTAGTCCACAGTGGATTTGCCTTTATTAAATAAACCCCATTATTTTTTTTATCAAGCTGTTATGGGTAAAGTTCTGCTTAAGGCCCCTTTCACACTTGTGCCACGTGATTTTAACGCAATTTTTTACCGCCATTTTACTGCGATTTTGGATCAGTACAACTTTAGTCCGACTTTGTTGCAACTTTGGCACAAGGAAGTCGTACAGAAATAGTACAGAAATCGCATCTATATCAGGGTCCTATTTGGCATTGAGTAATCTGGTGTTTAGGGGCCCAAAAGCCCACCCGGATAGAAAACTACAGTGAGGGTTTGGGAACACATGTCTATTAAAATCCAGAAACCTAACACAATGTCACCATACACTCCACTCTGGGGAAACCCCCAAATTGCGTCATTTCCAGTCTATCCTGGATCTGGCAGCGTGGGCTGGTTTACGAGATAAAGATTCTGGAACATATTATGCCAGAGGGCTCTCTGCTGACCTTTGATCAACTAAAAAGTACATTTCAATTATCGTCGTTCATGTTCTTTAGATATCTGCAGTTGTGCCATGCAGCGCAATCACAGTTCTCAAACAGGGCGAATATACAGTCCCATGTGGTGGAGCGCTGCTTATTTCTGATGGGATAGATAGGATCCTCTCTTCCCTGTACCATAGGCCTCATACACACAGACATTTTTTAGTGTTTTTTTGCAGCTCTCCATGCTATTCAATGGCCCCAAACAAAGGCTGACGTTTTTGAACTGTAGAGGGCGTTGGCGTTCTTAAGCTGTAAATCGAAAGCAGGACCCGTGCGTTCCCAGGCTGTAACTTTATGGCGTTTGACGCTGATCGGGCAAAACGCTCACTAATGCTCATTAACGCCATAGCGACGTTAACCGGCGTTTTTAGGTTAAAAAATAGCAGAGGAATGTTTTTTTCAACAAAACGCCTATTGACTCACTGACATGCATTAACGCTGATGCAAAACGCCCACGAAATTGCGTTTTTGACGCCGATTTCCGTCCCGCCGTTTTCACTATTACGCCCGTGTGTATGAGGCCTTAGAATAACCTCTCTAGACTGTTTAACACATGGCAGGCAGACATCCCTATTTTAAATGGATGAAGATTGGGAAGAGGGAATTCAACAATTTATACGTTTGATGATCTCTGCTAGAGACCGTTCTATACCACTAAAATTCTTGCACAGAGCATATTTCACCCCTCAGAGATTGGCAAAGATATTCCCAACCCAAACTGATAGATGCCCGTAGTGTAAAGGAATTGGATGTATGGGGTATGGGTGTCCCACTAGCACCCAGGAACCATAACTAGAGTAGGCATGGACTATCTCGGCACTCAAGGGTAACACAGGTATGTATAAGAAATTTAAAACAATTTATTTGAAAAATATGACATACAAAAGCACACAATAAAATCAAAAGGTACAACATTGGGTACAAGCTCCAATGATTTTTACATATAATGCCTAGAGTGGTCCCCACAGGGGTACCACTGGTCCTTGGCATGTAAGCTGTGGATGGTGTAGATGCTCTCGACCGGTTTCGCGGGACTTACGCTTCTTCAGGAGATTAGAACAGCATACAGCTATATTGTTTGAGAACTATGTATACACAAAAGATAGCAGGACATTAGTATTCACAGAAAGAAAATGAGTAAGGCTGGGAACAATCAAAGTATAAACTTACCCACAGTGATCACAGCCAACTAGAAGGGTCAAGAACACGCCCACTAGCCCGTAGTGTAAAGACGAGCCAAGCTCATTTCTACACGTAATCTGGGCCTGCCCAGTAACCCATCACTTCTGGAGGTGATTAAGGAAATTGGGAAGGTGAGCAACCTGCCTTTGATTATGGACCCTACTGTCTTATTACTAGGGGTCACTGATACACTTACGTCAAATACCCATTCTTTTTCTAGAACACATTTTACACTAGGAAGGCAATACTGATTAAAGTGGAAAGACAGAACCACCTACA
Organism: Glandirana rugosa; assembly: GCA_018402905.1. Classification (NCBI taxonomy): domain Eukaryota; kingdom Metazoa; phylum Chordata; class Amphibia; order Anura; family Ranidae; genus Glandirana; species Glandirana rugosa. Next base: position 1,190,671 of record BLSH010231721.1, read on the forward strand.
CTATTACAGTGGAAAGCCTTAGTTAATGTAACCCTACCTCTATACAAAAACTTTCCTATAAGTGCCGTAAATGTCCCAAAAAGTTTGGGAAAATTTGGGGGGACTGGGTTAAGGAATAAGAATTGCTGCTAGCTTACCCGCAAAGCTGAAACTTGAACAGACTGACAGGACGGATGGTAATAACACTATTGAAAGGTGCCCAGGTGATTTCAGAATGATCTTCATGCTGATACCAATATGCCTTAAGGGCCAGTTCACACCACATGCAGTCCAGTGCCTTTTTTTTTTGTATCAAAAACACATGGAAAGTAGGCTATATGGTTTTCAATGGCATAGTTCACACCAGTGCGGTCAGTTTCAGTGCGTTCCAGTTCCAGAAAAAAAAAGTAGAACATGCTGCATTTTTTTCTGCACTGTAAAACGTATCAAAAATGTACCGGAACGTACCAAAAACGCACCGGAAAGCGTAAAAATGCAGCGGAACGTACCAGAAACGCACCGGAAAGCATAAAAAAAAAAAAAAAACACACGGAACTGGCCCTTAAGGTTCAGAAAATATAGGAGGGAAAAAAAGCACTGGACTGCATAAAAAACATGTCAAAAACAGGCCTGCAGAAAAGCACCTGGAACGCATCTGGACTGCGTTTCTATGGTGTGAACTGGCCCTTAGTGTTGAATGTCTAATTGTTGCTTTAACTCACCTGAGTATAATTTATTATAATTCATAAGAAATTTCTTTATTTTGCTTGATTTGTACATTGTACCTGGATATTATCTGTACTGATAATTTCTGTCAAAATAAAAACTTTTCTATTTAAAAAAAATGAAGTTCTTCTGGCACTGGGATTTCAGCAATGCTGTATGATTTTAAACCAGGCCCATACAAGCTTAATACTAGCACAGAAAGCCAGTATGGCCACGTTCTCCTCCGTGTAGCTTAAGGGCTAGTTCACACCATAGAAAGGCAGTTCGGATGCGTTCTGGATGCTTTTCTGCATGCGCGTTTTTGGTGCGTTCCAGTGCATTTTTTCCCCCCTCATTTTTTCTCAACTTTAAGGGCCAGTTCCGTTGGGTTTTTTACACGTTTTACTGCGGTCCAGTACAGTCCTGTACATAAAAAATGCAGCATGACCAATTTTTTTTTCTTTCTGAAATTGGACTGCAGTGGTGTGAACTATGCCATTGACATTAATGTGATCAACTTTCCTTGCATAAAAAAAAAAAAAAAAAAAAAAAAAAAAAAAAAAAGGCGCACTGCACCGCATCTGGTATGAACTGGCCCTTAGTGTAGAGACTCATTCTCTGTGCCCCCAGCACCAAGTATCCAGAACAGCATTGCCCACACAACCCTGAGCAGAGTTTTCTGTATGCACTGCAGCACTTAATTTTTAATTTTGATTGGAGTGTGCCTTAATGAATATAATAAAGATTCTTTTAAAACATTTACAAACATACAGAGCAACATAAATGGTTCTTTACTCAAAATGGCACAGTATGCCCTAGTCGCAGGGGTAGGCAACCTGCGGCCCTCCAGCTGTTGAAGAACTACATTTCCCATGAGGCATTGCAAGGCTGACGGGTACAATTACTCCCAGAGGCGTGATGTGACCTGTAGTTTTGCAACAGCTGGAGGGCCACAGGTTGCCTACCCCTGCCCTAGTGCCTGAACATCAAATACACATTTTGCAAATGTTAAGAGTGTTACCACCAACATAATAGTATACATTTACGCAATTTGCTAAGCTACATGTTAATATAGACCAAAGCCTTTGAGAAATCTAAGCTATGTCCTTCAACCTAGACTGTTAGTAAAAGCTGCATAATGATGATCTATTAGCATCTACAGAGTCCATCCATCTGCGAGCACCCAAATACTACTGTTGGGGGAACGAGGTTTAACAGAATACACGTCGCCTATCAAACGGTGGTTCTGGCAAATCCACGACCTGGCTGGTTCCATCTGAATGGCACCCTTTGACAGCACTTATGCAATTCTCCGCAGCAGTTGTGCCTGAGTGCCATCAGCCAGAGGGAGCCTAGAGGTGCCGATCGGCAAGTATCACAAGGCTTTTGTTGGTTTAGGTTATAGGACTGCAGGGGGTTGTAAAACAGGTTGCTTTTAATGTATAGAGTTAATAACTGAGGATTCTATTTACTGTTCCCCCACTCCTCCAGATAATCAGATAAAATTGCTCAGCAGTTGCTGCATAGAACAACCTTGGGGTTTGTATACAAGTCATTATAATGAGTGGCTGGGGAGCTGAAACTGGCAGGAAAATAAGGAGAGTATTTCTTCTACATCAGTTTTTGCAGCAAAGAAATAATGAGGAAAAAAAAACAAACAATCACTTGTACGACACAACATAAATAATGGCTGTAAAATAGGCGATTTCAAAGAAAACGTCAGGAAGAAAAGGATAGCTACAGGTGTATACTGTCAGGATTGGGGAGGTGATGACAGATGTTGGGAGAATAGCAGATGTCCAAAAGTCAATTAAAAGAGAGCATTAGCACTTCTATGGAAAACTCCATCTATCATCTGTGCGAAAGCCTCATTCCCTAAAGACCCCCAAAATATCAATGTGGCATCCATTAATACAAGAAGGTCTTTCAAGAAAAAGCCAACAGGACTTGACATGGTTAATATTTTCAACAGCAGGTGACAACTTGTTCAATCAGTACTCACAAAGAAACAGAAGTGGCATTTCTTTGACCATCCTACACGGTGTACAGAGCCAAACCAAGCAGCTCTGTACCTTATGATCGCTGTGACTACCAACCACAACAAATCACAAAATGTAAACACTGTAATGTTTACATCTGTAAGTCCTCACCTTTCTCTTGCAATGAAGGAAAGAGGAACAGAATTAACCACTTCAGCCCCGGAAGGATTTCCCACTTTAGGACCAGAGCACTTTTTGCGATTCGGCACTGCGTCGCTTTAACTGACAATTGCACGGTCGTGCGACGTTGTACCCAAACGAAATTTGCGTCCTTTTTTTCCCACAAATAGAGCTCTCTTTTGATGGAATTTGATCCCCTCTGAGTCATTTCTGATCGCCGCTATAAACAAGAGAATAGCGACAATTTTGCAAAAAAAAAAAAAAACAAAAAATCGCTTACTTTTTGCTAAAATACAAA
>BLSH010231721.1:1211019-1226056 GCA_018402905.1 Glandirana rugosa
GACCACAGTAATCCCTCAGACCACCCGACTCCCCCCTGACACCAGGGTCCCCACCAGACTCCCCCCTGACACCAGGGTCCCCACCAGACTCCCCAATGACACCAGGGTCCCCACCAGACTCCCCAATGACACCAGGGTCCCCACCATACTCCCCAATGACACCAGGGTCCCCACCAGACTCCCCAATGACACCAGGGTCCCCACCAGACTCCCTAATGACACCAGGGTCCCCACCAGACTCCCTAATGACACCAGGGTCCCCACCAGACTCCCTAATGACACCAGGGTCCCCACCAGACTCCCTAATGACACCAGGGTCCCCATGGTTACACAAGCGGTGTGTCAGCAATTCAGCCTTTCATCGCTCATCATAATGTGTAGCTTTCCATCATCAAGCTGTGATACGAGAGAACACTTATGCCTGGTGACATCACTGCACACTGCCTGATGACATCACATAGCAAAAGGATCAAAATGTCAGGATTTTTTGTCGAATTACAATATTTAAAAGGCCAAACATTTTTAAACTTCAACAAGATGAGCAAATGTCCTCAGTCAATAATTCTGCTGCACCCTCTGATAGTGTACTATGAGTATTTAAAGTACAGCACTACCTCAAAAAACTTCCTACAGTAAACAACTGCACTGAAGGGTGCTAGATTGTACCTGCAGCATTCCAACTCTCATTCCTTGAGTCCTTTGAAGTATCCCCACTTCAGGGGTACGGGGAGAATAAGAGCGTCCTCTCCTTGCTCCACAAGGCAGTGCTCAGTGCCTGAACAGCCAAGGCCCAAACACTTTCATATATCAATAAGATCCTCCAGAGGATTTCTACAGAGCTTCACATACAATCTGACAAGTTTTTTTTCTGCCTACATTACAGTGTAACTACATTACAGTAGCACTTTTGTTCTAGGAACTTTAGACAAATGTAGGTCTACTTTAACGTGTGGCCAGAGTGGATAAAAAACAAATGATTTTTTTTAAATACATTTTTTTGATTTAAAATGCTTTTGGAGTAAAAATCTATCTAAAGATAGTTTTCTATTTAAGATACATTAATAATTTAGTTTATTCCGCGTGGAATGGAGCTTAGTTATGTAGCATGAGATGTATTTTCTGCAATATTTACATTTTGTGGTAAACTCATTCAATGAATCCAAGCTCTGCAAGCCGAGATATCATGCACTGCAGTGATGCATTCATACAATGTCACAGTAACCATGAGATAAAACAAAGTTCAAAAATATTCCTTTATCCCATTCTTGTGCAAATCTATGTACACTACAAACTGTATGATTGAATTTGTTCGGATATTGCGGTTTTACTCACCTGACTGCTTATTATTCTAAATAGGAAACCTTCATTTTGTTTGCAAATATTTAAAGATTCTAACTACCAGCAAGAATGAGCCCTTACATTAAAGCGGAGGTCCGGGCTAAAAAAAAAAATTAAAAGTCAGCAGCTACACATACAGTAGCTGCTGACTTTTAATATTAGGACACTTACCTGTCCTGGACTCCAGCGATGTCGGCACCCGCCGCCGATCTTCGGATCGGGGGACGGGTGCAGCCGCTTCCATCGCGGGTAAGGGAACCCGGACGTGTAAGCAGTACAGCTTCACGCCGGGCACCTTACCGCGCATGCGCGAGCTCTGCCACGCTCTGCTACTGGCCAGGTGGCCAGTAGCAGAGCGAGCAGGGAGGAGGGAGCCGGCTTCTGACGTCATCTGCCGCGTCCGCCGGCCAGAACTCCCGGAAGTGTGGAAAAGGACACCTGTCTAAAGACAGGTGTCCTCTTCCCCCTCCCCCCCGAAAGGTGCCAAATGTGACACCTGAGGGGGGGAGGAATCCAACCAGCGGGAGTTCCACTTTAGGGTGGAACTCCGCTTTAAGACCCCTTTCATACCAGGGCCACGGTAAAACACCGCTAATTTGCTGCGCATTACCGCTCATTATAGCGGCGCTATGGTGCCGCTATTTGGGCGGGGGCAGTGCGCTTTTAACCCCCCCCCCCACAAGGGGTTAAAAGTGGCGGCTAGTGGCACTCCCAAAAGCGGTGTTCAGCTCTTTGGGAGCGCTGCCCCATTGTTTTCAATGGGCAGGGAAGGTATAGGTATAGGAGCTCCCACATCGCTGCAAAGATGCTGCTTGCAGGACTTTCTTTACCGTCCAGCAAGCGCACCGCCCCAGTGTGAAAGCACTCGGTCTTTCACACTGGGGTGTATTGGGGTGAGTTTTTCAGGTGCTTTTCTATCGCTATTTTTAGTGCAAAAGCACCTGAAAAACGTTTTGGTGTGAAAGGGGTCTTAAAGAGCACCTGTCGTTTCAGATCCATCCTGGCAGCGCCTGTTAGCGGGCATCCACTCACCTGCTGCCGCCACATCCCTCACCTTGTTGTGTCATTTCCGCATCAGCAGCTGTCCCATTAAATTGAATGAGACTATCGGTGAGGCACCAGCGGGTCAGAGGAGGAGCCGCTGCGGGACAGATAACAGTTGCTCTTTAAAAATGATGATTTAAATCGAGTTCATTTAAATCAAGCCCTTTTACTAGGGATTTAAATTGTGATTTAGCCCTGGTTCACATTGGTGCGTTTTGGCATGCGACTTGACATGTCAAATCACATGCCAAATTGGTAGCAATGGCATAGTCCTAATCGGTGCGGCGCAGCTACTGATTTCCAAAAGTAGTTTCTGTACTACTTTTGGTGATTTCAATTGACATCTGTACAGCAACCCACACAGATGTCTCTGAAATCGCACCTGAAGTCAGGCCTGACATGCGGGAATAAAATCATGCACATTCAGCGGAACTCACACAATTTCATTCCTGCCCCAATGTGAACCTAGGCGTAAATTGACTTGATTTAACCACTTGCCGACCGCCAATCGGCAATTGACGGCGGCAAAGTGGCTCTGTAACGCGGATCGCCGTCATATGACGGCGGCCGCGTGATCGCGCCTAGTGAGCGCGCGCGCCGCCGGAGGCGCGCTCACTGTGTTCGGGGAGGGCCAGGGAGCGGGTGCGGCGGCTTGGATTGCCGCCGGCTACCTGCGATGGCCCCCCCGGAGCGAAGGAACGGAGGTCCGTGTATGTAAACATGGACCTCTGTTCTGTGAAGGGGGGAGGGCTGTGATCACAGCCTTCCTGTATACGAAGGCTGTGACCACTTCCCTTCCCCAGCTAGGGCAGTCCCCCCACAGTTAGAACACACTTAACCCTTAGAGCGCCCCCTGCAGGTTAACCCCTTCACTGCCAATGGCATTTACACAGTAATCAGTGCATTTTTATAGCACTGATCACTGTATAAATGCCAATGGTCCCAAAAAAGTGTCAAAATGGTCCGACATGTCCGCTGAAATATCGCAGTACCGCTAAAAATCGCAGATCGCCGCCATTAATAGTAAAAAATAAAAAAAAATAAAAACCCCAAAAATGAATTCTCATCATCCGTAAACACGACCACTTTTGCGCAAACCAATCAATAAACGCCGATTGCGATTTTTTTTATCGCAAATATGAGGAAGAATATAAAATCGGCCAAAAACGGTGAAAAAAAATTTTTTTATATTTTTTTTTTTGGATTTGTATTTTAGCAAAAAGTCAGAAATTTGTTTTTTTTTTTTGCAAAATTGTCGCTCTTCTTTTGTTTATAGCGGCGATCAGAAATGACGCAGAGGGGATCAAATACCACCAAAAGAAAGCTCTATTTGTGGGAAAAAAAGGACGCAAATTTCGTTTGGGTACAAGGTCGCACGACCGCGCAATTTTCAGTTAAAGCGACGCAGTGCCGTATCGCAAAAAGGGCTCCGGTCCTAAAGCTGGAAATCCTTCCGGTCCTTAAGTGGTTAAATCAAATCCACCCAGCGTGTGGCATCAAGTACAGTGATCTGACATTAGAAGGATGGCTGATGGCAGAAACTTGGAGGGGGTATCACACTCGTGTATGGCACAAATACAAAAATCTGAATTCGAAGATGGAGTTTAATTGGATATTAATTAACTTTCCTGGTTTCTCCTTTCATCAACATGGCAATGATTTAAAATAAAACCCGTTTTTATGACAGACCTCGTCCAAACCTTCTCTGGGTCTGTGTGCTTCTCTATACAATGCAGTTAGATCATGCATGGTAGGAGGGCTGGCAGGGTGCTCTACATAGCTTCCTCAAAACATCACAGCACCCTGCCTCAGTACTGCTCTCTCAAGGGCAGTGGGGTGGCTCTTGGGAGGAGTTATGCCTCAATATGTCTTGATGGGTGGTTATCAGTCTGAAGGTGTTGCAATTACCACGCGGACTACCCTACATTACACCTATATGTGATGCTGAGCCTCTATGAAGGGCTGGCCAGGGACAGTCAAGCTGGGGAGGAAAGGACCAGAGCAGGGTTTCTCAACCAGGGTTCTGTGGAACCCTAGGGTTCCTCCAGAGGTTGCTAGGGGTTCCTTGAGCAATGGTCAATTTCTACCTCTCAGATAAATTCCCAATGACATCATTGAACTTTTTAGCTATCTATAAGGGAGTAATACTTCCCAGTGACCACAAGTGTAAGGAGCATTCTTCTCATTCACAACACACCAATATATCATGAGTTGTAGATTTTTCATTTTTAGCAGGGGTTCCCTGAGAACAGAGAATTATTTCAAGGGTTCCTCTGTGTTGAAAAGGTTGAGAAAGGCTGGACCAGATGATGCTGAAGTATGAAATTGCTGAGTCTGCACACTGGATCTGCTTTCAACTTCTTTATTAAATAAAGGTCATGAACATACAGCAAGCTGACGCGTTTCAGCAGTTATGTCTTGTTCACAGCTTAATATAAACACTGAGATAACACATTTAAATATGCAAACATAATTACAAAAAGACTGATCATGTGTCTTGCTCCTGGCCAATCAGATGTTAATGATAATTAGTCACTGATGGGAAACACCGCTGCAGGTGTGTAACCCCCTGGAGGAGCAAAAAACAAATATAGAAATGTGAATAAAACATCACTTGATGATAGAAAGAATAAAATCTAAACAGAAGGATGATAGTGCAATTGGATATTAGCCACTATTAAAAAATTCACAGTGATTAAATCCATTTCGGGCCACCAATGTTAACTATAATCCTTATTCATTTGACCCTTAGCATTATGCTCTATTGGATTAGTCAAGGTGTTACTGCTTAACCCTGGCATATTATAGCTTACCCAAATCAAACCCTGACATTTATTTATTGTTCAGATAATTTGTCAAGAATATCCTATTAATGTCATTGGGAAATAAAAGGGGAAGGAAATCTAATGGCAAGAAATGAATGACAAAGACATATTTAACCACTTAACCACCGGGCGAATTTCAGCACTCCTCTCCTACATGTAAAAATCATCATTTTTTTGCTAGAAAATTACTCAGAACCCCCAAACATTATATATATTTTTTTCGCAGAGACCCTGGTGAATAAAATGGTGGTCATTGCAACTTTTTTTGTCACATGGTATTTGCGCAGCAATTTTTCAAACGCAATTTTTTTTTTTAAAAAAAAAAACAAAAGTTTAATGAATTGAAAAAAAAAAAAAAAAAAAAACCATTAAAGTTAGCCCAATTTTTTTGTATAATGTGAAAGATGTTAGGCTAATTAGATACCTCACGTCACAATTTAAAATTGCGCACACACGTGGAATGGCGCCAAACTTTGATACTTAAAAATCTCCATAGGCAACGCTTTAAATTTTTTTAAAGGTTACCAGTTTAAAGTTGCAGAAGAGGTCTAGTGCTAAAATTATTGCTCTCGCTCTAACGATCGTGTCGAAACCTCACGTGTGGTTTGAACACAGTTTATATAAGTGGGTGGGGCTTACATATGCGTTCGCTTCTGCGCGTGGACGGGGGCACGTTCAATTTTTTTTTTATTTTTACAAGGTCTTTAAATGTATTTATTTTTTATGCCCACAGTCTCTGACCGTCTCCTGTGCCATGCCCACAGTCTCTGACCGTCTGCTGTGCCATGTCCACAGTCTCTGACCGTCTCCTGTGCCATGTCCACAGTCTCTGGCTGTCTCTTGTACCAGGTCTGCAGTCTCTGACCATCTCCTGTATTATGTCTGCGGTCTCTGACCGTCAAAAGGGGCAGAGCATGGATGACCTTAAAATTATGCCCCCCCCCTTGAAAAAAGTTCTGCAGATGCCCATGCCTGCCATCATTTTATTCTACAGGATTTCTGCTTTCAGAAAACAGAAAATGGTTTGGGTTTTAAATAGTTAATACAATTCTCCCGCAGCGCATTCATTATAACGAATGGAGCATTACAAATAAAGAATTCTAGGCAGAATTAATAGCAATTCTCACAAAGCCGGCCACTCCTTAGGATCGCTTGATTTTCCCATAATATTTTATCAGAGTCGTGTGAGAAAATGTCCACACCTAATAGGACACAAGGCCAAGATGGGCTGAACAGACTTCTAGCAGAACAGAAAAAATAAAGAAGTTATCATTTCAAGATGTTCTCTTTTCTTTAGGGTTATAGATCAGGCATGAGATTTCACATCACTACAGTAAAGTTATGAAAAAAAGGCATAAATGAGCACACATACTTCAAAAACATACACCATATATTTCATGAGCAATGTTTCAGCACATACACACAACCCACCCCGAGGCCTTAACAAAGATAAATCCAATTAGCCACACAGCCAATGCTTGTTTAAAAGAACATTACTGCTCAAGCTCAAATTGCCTTTTCTACTAATAATGGCAATTGAAAAGTGGGGAAAATTATATATATATATATATATATATATATATATATATATAATTTTCCCCACTTTTCAATTAATATATATATTTTTTTTTTTTTTTTTTTTTTTAATTAACGTGTACCTGTCTTGCTGCCAATCTTAACTATATTGAAAAACTAAGCTTGCTGAAGAATTGTCTGCCAACACCCTTCCACTAGTCATTGTGGCTCCCTCTGCCAGCTCCTATGTCACTGCTGTATCCTGGGTATGGAGAAAGGAGTCACAGAGCACCACAGGGGACAGGCATCTGACATTCCTGAGTGTCCGAAGCTGGAGATTCTTCAGCAACCTTAGCTCTTCAAAATTTTGTTTCATGTTTTAATCCTTTATTTAGTGAAAAGCACAGGGATTGCAGACTGCTTTAAAGTTAGTGCAGCTCTTCAAGGTTGAAGATCGCCAGTATGGACAGTATGTATTAAACCTTTGTTTTACAAGCTGCACATTGTTATTTATGCAGTGACTTACATATACTGTACATTCGGGGCAGATTCACACATGGGCCTGTGCAAGTCCTATGGGACTCCTAATTCATTTGACTGGGTTGAAATCACACAAAAATGTAGCACATGCACCATTTTTCAAAAACACTTTGCACCAAATGACATGGTACTATGCAATCTGGTGCAGGCAAACTGCATTGGGGTGTTAGGGCTCATTTACACTTGCTTTGGCTTCAACGCACATTAAAGCTCCTACTGCTTCAACAAACTTTTATTATGTGTTTTTGATGCTTCAGTGGTGTTTCAGTGATGCTCTTTTGAAGCTTGGCAGATGCCCTGTGTGTTTGTTGATATCTCACATCTGCAATTTCTCCAAAACAAAGCGAAGCTAAAGCCTCTCAAAAGTCGCAGGTGCTTCAAGCAAGCTTCAAACAAGCTTCCTCAAAGACTTCTATGGAGGCTTTGAAGCACCACTAAAGCTGCATGGGGTATAATTTTTAAAGCGAAGCCGAAGCAAAGCAAACACAAGGTGTAAACAGGAATGTAAGCTAACCATTTCATTTAGTGACATGAGCTTTGGCATTAAGAGAGCTTTAACAAAGCCTGTCTGAAGCCTTGTTTTGAAGCAAGTGTAAACTAGCTCTTAGGAATATATGGATACCGGCAGCAGATTGCACACCCAGTGTGTTTTGAACACAGTGCAGGAAACGTACCAGGGATGTGCAGTCAGGGGAGGCAGAGCCTAAAAAAAAAACCAAAAAAAAAAAAAACACACATTTGACTTTGGGGGTCATAGCTCAGCAACTTGAGGTCAAAGAGACCCCAAATTTTGTAGGTGGGTGGCTGGAGTCCTACCCCACCACTAGTAAAAAAATTTGGGGCTTCTATCATCTATGGTTCCGGAAATACGGGGGCTCCTTGCACAGCCTGTCAGAATCTACATACAGAGCGGCCAGTTTAAATACAAACTGACACACTGTTTGCAGCAGACTAGGAGGATGAGCCCACAGTGCCTCTCCTCACTTCTTGTCAGAGGCACTGAGCTCAATGGACAGCTTGGGGCCTTTTCCAATGGTAAAGCACCATTGACCCAAGCTGTCCAATAAAAATGCTGCAGTGGAGGCATGCCCCACTGCAGTGTCATAGAAGGGGCATGTGTCGAAAAGACAAATGCTCCCTTCTAGCCCAGCCCTCTTAACTACAAGGAAAAACATGGGATTATGTGTATAAGATTTACCCACAATCCCATGTTTTTCTCACACAGTTAAGAGGGAGAATAAGAATCTGCTGCTAATGAAAAGGTACAAGCTAAATCATATATTATTATGCTAAATGTTATATAATCATTTATTATTTATCTATTTACTGTGAAATTACTGGTAGGAAGTTATAACTTCAAACTTCAGTAATTGGTCCATTAAGCTAGCTGCTTCAGTAAAGTTTTTGAAAATATAGTAAATTACCTGAAAAATAGTATATAATAATTATTTGTATATTACTCACTCATGGTAATTCATCCCTTGCCACTCAGGCCAATTCTGACACTTCTCTCCTAGATGTAAATATCATAATTTTTGTGCTAGAAAATTACTCAGAACCCCCAAACATTATATATATATATATATATATATATATATATATATATATATATATATATATATATATATATATATATATATATATATATATATATATATATATATATTTTTAGCAGACACCCTAGGGAATAAAATGGCAGTCGTAACTTTTTATGTTACACAGTATTTGAAACTGTTTCATGAATAAAATAAAAAAACAGTAACATTAGCCCGATTTATTTGCATAATGTGAAAGATGATGTTATGCAGTGTAAATAGATACCCAACATATCACGCTTTAAAATTGTGCAAACTTGTGGAATGGCGCCAAACTTCTGTACTTAAGAATCTCCATAGACAACACTTTAAAAATTACTTGTTTAGAGTTACAGAGGAGGTCTAGTGCTAGAATTATTGCTCTCGCTCTAACAATCATGGCGTATGTAACCTGTATGTATCTGGCTCTGATACTAGCCAGTGCCTCACCAGCCACTCACATTACCGCACGTCCCTGAAAACGTACATGGAACGTGGGTTTACTGCACCATGATCTGATGTGAAGCAGCCCTCCCTTCAGTCCCTACCTATATAGTCAAAGGTCCCTACTTTACATGCATACATACCAATTTAGATGGGAGCCAATTAACCTGCCTGCAAGTCTTTGGATTGTGGGAGGAAACTGAAGTTCCCAAAAGGAAACTCACACAAGTGCAGGGAGGACATGTAAAACTCCATCCAGGTAGTGTTGTGGCTGGGATTCAAACCAAGGACCCTAGAGCTGTAAGGCCCCTTTCAGACAGGTGGACTCTGGCGTCGGACCTGCCTGCTCAGCGGGGAATCTGTCGCTAATCCCTGCCAAGCAGGGAGATGATACCAACTACCAATACCTATTTTAATGCCAGTTCACATCTGATTCGCACCGCACTGCAAATCGCACATGTCTGAGCAATGCAATTTCAGCCATACAGATAGTATTCAAACCAAACTCGCACAGGACCTGTTTTGGTTCCGCACCAGAATTGGATTGCATGGGTGTTCACACTTATGCGATCCGATTCATGTACGAACTGACAGTTCGCACTGCGATACGTGAACTGAAATGGGGGTGTCATTACCTTGTATTGACACTCCCAGTAGTCTGCATATGGCAGTGTGAACTGCATTGCAAGTCAGGTGCGATGCGGGAAATGCAGTGAATTAGTGTGAACCGAGCCTTAAGTGTCATGTGACTTAGGCCTGGTTCACACCTATGCATATTTTTAGTGCATTTTCAGTTTTGCAGAAACGCACCACAGTCTATTTAACATGGTTTCCTATGGGTCACATTCACATCTGTGCATTTTATGGAAAGGGTCCGGGACCCTAAGGAACCACAACATTGAGGGATATACAATGCAATATTGACATAAAAGCACACACATAGGATGGACTTGTGTCTTTTTTCAACCTCACAAACTATAACCTTTTTCTGTTTTTTGGTTCCATAGACTTCAATGGATTAAAAACGTGTATTGAAAAAACGCAAAATGCAACTGGAATATGCAAACTGCAACCTGCATAGGTGTGAACCAGGCCTAAGTTACCATTCTGAGGAAAGTGAGCACAGGGATAGGAGTTTCTAGGTTGTTAGGGGGCTAGGAAGTAGTGGTGCACCGAATGGAAATTTTGGTACCGAAAATGCACTAAGCCAAAACCATAAATGACAGTTTTGAAAAAATATTTATATTTTTATATACAATTGTCATATGCAGCCTACTTGTGCCTGGGCACTGACAGGCGGCACTGATTGGCACTGACAGGTGGCACTGGTAGAAGAGATGAGAAGATTCACATTGCACAGATCGCGCGGCTTGCAAGAGCCGCTCTGCGCATGAAACTGCCATGTAATTACACTGAATGCAGAGAGACACAAGCTGTCAGATCTTCGCGCTGATGTCAGAGGTGGGCGGGACCGAACAGCTATCAAACACCCACCCAGCCCCCCATTGGCTGGCATTTGATAGCGGTTCGATCACACCCACCCCGACATCAGCGTGAAGATCTGACAGCTCTCTATCTCTCAGCATTCAGTGTAATTATATGACAGTTTCATGCACAGAGCGGCTCTTACAAGCAGCGCGCTCTGTGCAATGTGAAACTTCTCATCTCCTGCATCCATTGCGGGGGTATGTGATGCACACATACCCCCGCAATGGGCTGTACCCGGGTGGACGCCACCCCTTTCGTATTGGGTCATTTTTTTGTTTCGGCCGACACCGAAAACACCATTTTTGGCCGAAAATGCAGATAATTTTCAGCGGTCGAAATTTCGGTGCATCCCTACTAGGAAGGGTGGACTACAGCACTGCACTGTTGGCTATCTTCACAACCAAACTATGTCACTGACTGCAGCTGTTCATATTAGGGATGCACAGATGCCAGTTTTTTAAGGCCGAGTACCGATACATTTTCTCAAGTACTCACTAATACCAATTACCGATACCTATTTTCAGTGTCATGTGACAGCTTTTTAAGGGCTTGTTCACACCATACATGCATGAAAAATGCACAGATTTCACTTGCACAGACATCAGTTTTTATGTGCATTTCAGTGACTTTTTACAGCTTGTTCATATATGTACAGGCCGGCCGCAGTGCGATTTAAAAACAAGTCCTGTGCAATTTCAGCCCGATTCAGGTACAATTTCTAATCTCATACACTATAATTCGCATTGGAATCGCCCGAATCACTGAACGAAATGGCACTGCAAAGCGGCCCGCACATGTGAACCGAGTCTGAAGGTATCGCTTTTAGTATCGGAGCATTTGCACCAGTACAAGTACTCATACAAATGCTTAGTATCAGCACCGATATCAGTACTGGTGCAACGTTAGTTACAGGGGTATGCCAAAAGCTTTGCCAGCGTCCAATCACCTGAAGGCAGCAGCCTATAACCCAGGCCTATAAATATCCAGCCTGTGTCCTGTATAATTAGCATACTATCTTTCCAATGACCTGAGAATTTTACAATAAAAAAAAAAAAAAAACAAAAACGAAAAACTTTGAACAGGAAATCAGTGTCCATTTTAATGCTAAAATCTGACTGACATGTATATATATTTACAGCACGTGGCTTATTCATGCGACACTTTGTACCAGATCTTACTGCCTCAGACTATGTTGCTTACATCTGATATGTGAAGTACCTTTGAGCAAAATAAATGTATTTTCTCTAAGAGGCATAATAAAAAGATATAGCAGCTTTAATGCTGAGGTATTATACCATGCAGCATTCATGACTAGACACCAGCTGTTGCTGCCACTGATCAGGTATATAGACAATGCAGAGGTACAGGGCACAGCTGTACCCCCCCCCCCCCCCCTTGATGGAAGCAGAATGTGTAATGCAGTGGAACGACACTAAGCCAATCTCAGCACCAACTAGATACAGTGCTCATATTTCAAAAGTGGAGCGCAACAAAAAGAAACAATGCCAGCTAATGGATTTCTGTACTAATGGCTTTATTAACACCACACGTTGCGATGGCAAACATGTAACAAGTACATAAATAAAATAGAAAGCCACAAAAAGCTAATGAAGGGGTGTAAAAAATAAAAACACTGTATCTAAACCGTGGTAAGAGATGGAACATGTGTGTGAAAGTTCTGGTAAATGGACATTTGGGAGCAGTTGGGCCTTTTTTTTCAGCTGCCCCTGAACTCTCCTCTATGTTATCTTATCAGTACATTTACACAAAGTCGTTTATGGTCGTTTCCAGGCAGTGGAGTTTAGAAGCAAAACAAAAAAAAAATGCGTTCAGATGGAAGTTCAGAAGCATTTGAAATGCCAAATGCCTGCAACAGCTTGTAAACGCGCCTAAACGCAGTAACTCACGTTTAGCAGCGTTTTGTTTAGAGTGTTTGTCATTTTAAAAAAAAAACACTTCTAGACGCGTACGCAGCAAACGGCCGTTTTTAATCACTTCAGCCCCAGAAGGATTTACCCACTTCCTGACCAGAGCACTTTTTGCGATTTGGCACTGTGTCGCTTTAAATGACAATTGCACGGCTGTGCGACGTTGTACTCAAACAAAATTGACATCCTTTTTTTCCCCTAGAGCTTTCTTTTGGTGGTATTTGATCACCTCTGCGGTTATAAACAAAACAGAGCGACAATTTAAAAAAAAAAAAAAAAAATAGTTTTTACTTTTTGCTATAATAAATATCCAAAATGATATATATATATATAAAATTATATATTTTTTTTTTTTGTATTGATCAGTTTAGGCCAATATATATTCTACATATTTTTGATAAATAAAATCGCAAAAAGCGTTTGATTGGTTTGCACGAAAGTTATCGCATCTACAAACTTTGAGAATTCATTTATGGCGTTTTTTACAGGTAATGGCGGCGATCTGCAATTTTTATCGGGACTACAATATTTCGGCGGACATGTCGGACATTTTTGACACTTTTTTGGGGCCATGGACATTTATACAGCGATCAGATCTAAAAATAGCCACTGATTACTGTATAAATGTCACTGGCAGTGATGGAGTTAACACTAAAGGGGCAATCAAGGGGTTAAGTGTGTTCCCTCACCATGTTCTAACTGTGTGGGGGCTGGACTGGCAGGGGCATTACAGATCTAACTGTTCCCAATCAGTAGATCACTGTCATGTCCCCTGTCAGAGTGGGGAACTGCCGTGTTTACATCGGTGGTTCCCTGTTATTCCTCTGTAGAAGGCGATCGCGGGTCGTCAGCGGACCGCAACTGGGCGAATCGCCGTTTATAGACGACGATCTGCGCAGTCGAGCCAACCTGCCACAGTAAATGTACGCGAGGCGGTCAGCAACTAGTTAAGCACCAGTTTCTAGCTGTCAAAAAAACGTTCAGGAGAGGTTGAAAAAAGCATCCCGTATACATTAAGCCTTAGGAAGAAAATTGCTATTCAGTGGTCTTCAACCTTTCATAGTCTGCATCCCAAGGGTGTTATTTCCAGGACACAATCCTTCAACTGCAATTGTTAAGCAAACCCAAAAGTGTCTGCCTAGATGCATTGCATTTCTGAGGATAATCAAGACATACTGGGACCACGTCTTATTCCACACAATGAAAAGAAATATGGAGATGGGGGAAAAAGAAATGATACCAGAAAAATGCAAGGTAGTTGTCAAAGCCAAGACCCTTGGAATAACAAAAAGATACTCGTCATCTAAGTGTATATCTCTAAGGCCTGATTCACACCTATGTGTTTTTCAGTGCGTTTCAGTTTTGCAGAAACGCACTACAGTCCATTTAACATGGATTCCTATGGGTCACGTTCACGGTCACGTTTTCCATCGGTGCGTTTTTTGGAAATGGTCAGGGACTTTCCCCTCACAGCAGGTTGCATTTTTGGTTCCATAGACTTCAATGGAGAAGCAGTGGAAACAAAAAATGCAGTGCTTGCGTTTTTAATGCGTTTCTGCTGCGTTTTTGCTGGTTTCTCCTGCATGACAACAGACAACTCCCAAAGACACAAAATGCACTAAAAACGCATGTGGAAATGCAACACGGACCGGGAAACCACATTGACCTACATAGGTATGAACCAGGCCTTAGGCTGCATTCACGCCTGGGTGTTTTGAATTGTGGGCAGAATCGCCACGATTCTGCCCGCAATTTCAAAATGCTCTGCTAAAACGACAAATTGCGCAACATTGAATTTCAGATACCATTCATTTTAATGGCACCCAAAAATGCAGGTGCAGTTCTGGCACGATAAATCTCCTTGCAATCGTGGCAAACTGCATCGCTGAAAGCTTGTAGCCGGAAAGAAGCTCCTGATCCTTTTTTGGGCAACAAGCTTTGTGGGATGTGGCTTGCCACAATTTATCGCGTGACAATCAAGGCACAGCAGCACTGCGTTTTTTAGGTGCCATTAAAGTGAATGGCGTCTGAAATTCACAGTTTTATTTATGATTTTAGCAGAGCATTTTGAAATTGCAGGCATAATGGCAGTGAATCAAAATGCCCAGGTATGAAGACAGGCTTAAAAGGTTAGAAGGGCAGGTCAAGTTTTTATTAGGGCTGGTTCACACATTGGCGATCCAACTTCGGAAGTGACTTTGCTAGGTGATGTGAACGCGACTTCAAGGAGACTTCAGCACAACTTTGGGCGACTTACAATGCGACCTGAAGTGACCTCCATGCCAGGCGACTTTGCCAGTGGCCAGAGAACAGGGGGGGGGGGGGGGGGAGGGGGGTTGCC
>BLSH010231764.1:41050-53281 GCA_018402905.1 Glandirana rugosa
TCGGAGCAGGTGTCGCGATTCCTGACAGTGTACATGGGGATACATGGCGGTCTGGATCATGTGACAGTCCTTAGCGCTGTGGACGAGGCTTATATAAGGTAATGGGGGATACATGGCGGTCTGGATCATGTGACAGTCCTTAGCGCCGTGGACGAGCCTTATATAAGGCGATAGGGGATACATGGCGGTCTGGATCATGTGACAGGCCTTAGCGCCGTGGACGAGCCTTATATAAGGCGATAGGGGATACATGGCGGTCTGGATCATGTGACAGGCCTTAGATCCGTGGACGAGACTTATATAAGGCGATGGGGGATACATGGCGGTCTGGATCATGTGACAGGCCTTAGCGCAGTGGACGAGCCTTATATAAGGCGATAGGGGATACATGGTGGTCTGGATCATGTGACAGGCCTTAGCGGCGTGGACGAGCCTTATGTAAGGAAATAGGGGATACATGGCGGTCTGGATCATGTGACAGGCCTTAGCGCTGTGGACGAGGCTTATATAAGGCAATGGGGGATACATGGCGGTCTGGATCATGTGACAGGCCTTAGCGCTGTGGACGAGGCTTATATAAGGCAATGGGGGATACATGGCGGTCTGGATCATGTGACAGGCCTTAGCGGCATGGACAAGCCTTATGTAAGGCAATGGGGATACATGGCGGTCTGGATCATGTGACAGGCCTTAACGCTGTGGACGAGCCTTATATAAGGCAATGGGGGATACATGGCGGTCTGGATCATGTGGCAGGCCTTAGCGCTGTGGACGAGGCTTATATAAGGCAATAGGGGATACATGGCGGTCTGGATCATGTGACAGGCCTTAGCGCTGTGGACGAGCCTTATATAAGGAAATAGGGGATACATGGCGGTCTGGATCATGTGACAGGCCTTAGCGCTGTGGACGAGCCTTATATAAGGCAATGGGGGATACATGGCGGTCTGGATCATGTGACAGTCCTTAGCGCCGTGGACGAGCCTTATATAAGGCGATAGGGGATACATGGCGGTCTGGATCATGTGACAGGCCTTAGCGCCGTGGACGAGCCTTATATAAGGCGATAGGGGATACATGGCGGTCTGGATCATGTGACAGGCCTTAGCGCCGTGGACGAGCCTTATATAAGGCAATGGGGGATACATGGCGGTCTGGATAATGTGACAGGCCTTAGCGCTGTGGGAGAGGCTTATATAAGGCAATGGGGGATACATGGCGGTCTGGATCATGTGACAGCCATGGACGAGGCTTATATAAGGCAATAGGGGATACATGACGGTCTGGATCATGTGACAGCCATGGACGGGGCTTATATAAGGATGATGGGTAAAGGTGGACTCTGGGCAGAATTAAAAAAAAATAATAAAACCTTCAAACCTTTGTGTGGCGGGGGTGGGTGGTTTAACCGCGGATTTACTGGATGCAGCATCGGTCCCACGCCGGCTTTATCATTAAGAACCAAGCGATCACTTGGTTCTCAGGGCTCTGTGAGCAGAGAACTGTCAGTCACCGCTCTGCTCTGCCCCCTCCCCCCATTCACTGGAGCTCTGGGCTGTGGAGGGGGCGGGAGTGGCCGGCTCAGGCGCTCAGTGGCTTACTGAAAGGCTGAGCCAGGTGCCGGTCCAGGCCTGTGGGCAGATCCCGACTTCATTGCCTGCTCTGTGACGAGAAGCCGGGTCACGGAGAGAATTGCACTGCTGTGATGCATAAGAAGAGTACAGCCAAACTAGCTTGGGCTGTACTCCTCTTTTAAACAGCATGCCAGTTTTGGTGAGCAGTGCTGCTGCCAAACACAGTTCTATGAGGCCTATGCCTCAACCGCACTGCAATTGTGCAATGCTTGCTTATTAGTACCCTTATTCAGCACATCCCCTGCTCATTAGTACCCCCAGGATGGGCTGGGAGTAGTAGTCCATCTATCCCCGGCTAGCACCAACGTACTTAGCTACACCCTGAGGGCCCGTGGCTTTACAAACTGGGAGCCCGCAGCCCTTGCCTGTAATGAGCGGTCCGGAGGTCCTGCTAGCAGAAGGTCTGATAAAAATTGCCTTTCAGGCCTGGAAGAACAAGCAGTGTGCAGGAGAGAAGTACAAAGTGGAACAGTCAGCAAGTGTCAGTGCTGGAGGAAGAGGAGTGTATTGATCTACTGGGTATCCCGCAGTTATCCCTACCCCATCCAAGTTTATTCCCCCAATAAAACAACAAAACAGAGTATCGGCCTGTTCCGTGACTCCGGATGAAAGGAAAATGTGTGATTGAGGGCAGAGGGACAGATGAACCACAACTACCAGCCACCCCTAAGGGGGACGTTGGCTACACATAGAACAGAAGTGGAGTGGAGCGTCACAGTTGGGCAATCTCTATTTTACCGAGCGAGAGTCGATGATGTCACCGGGTGGTTTTGAATGTTTTGGGCTCTACACATCAACTTTTTAACTTTTAGGGCTCATTTACACTTTGCTTCAGCTTCAACGCACATTAAGGGCTCGTTTACACTTCGCTTCCAAACAAGGCTTCGGACGCGCTTTGAGAGCGCCAGTCAAAGCTCTCGTCACTAAATAAAATTGTTAGCTTACAGTCCTGTTTACACCTTGCTTTTGCTTTGCTTTACTTCAGCTTTACTTCTACAATGATACCCCATGTCGCTTTAGTTGTGCTTCAAAGCATCTTCAAAGCCTCCATAGAAGTCTATGGCAAAGCTTGCTTGAGGCCCCACCAAAGCCTCATTGAAACCCCACCAAAGCCTCATCGAAGCCCCACCAAAGCCTCATTGAAGCCCCACCAAAGCCTCATTGAAGCCCCACCAAAGCCTCATTGAAGCCCCACCAAAGCCTCATTGAAGCCCCACCAAAACCTCATTGAAGCCCCACCAAAGCCTCATTGAAGCCCCACCTTAGCCTCGTCGAAGCCCCACCAAAGCCTCATCGAAGCCCCACCAAAGCCTCATTGAAGCCCCACCAAAGCCTCATCGAAGCCCCACCAAAGCCTCATCGAAGCCTTACCAAAGCCTCATCGAAGCACCACCAAAGCCTCATTGAAGCCCCACCAAAGCCTCATCGAAGCCCCACCAAAGCCTCATTGAAGCCCCACCAAAGCCTCATCGAAGCCCCACCAAAGCCTCATCGAAGCCTTACCAAAGCCTCATCGAAGCACCACCAAAGCCTCATTGAAGACCCACTGAAGCACCTAGCAAAAGCAAGGTGTAAACCGGACTGTAAGCTAACCATTTTATTTAGCGATATGAGCTTTGACTGGCTTTCAGAGAGCTTTAACAAAGCCTGTCTGAAGCCTTGTTTTGAAGCAAAGTGTAAACTAACCCTTAGGGCTTGTTTACACTTTGCTTCAAAACAGGGCGTCAGACACGCTTTGTTGACGCTCTCTTAATGCCAGTCAAAGCTCCGTCACTAAATAAAATGGTTAGCTTACAATCCTGTTTAAACCTTGCGTTGGCTTTGCATCAAAAATTATACCCCATGTATCTTTAGCCAGGCTTTAAAACCTCTTCAACGCCTCCGTAGAAGTCCATGCTTGAAGCACCGGCGGCTTTTCAGAGGCTTTAATTCAGTTTTAGCTTCGCTTTGTTTTGGAGAAATTGCAGGTGTGAGATATCAACAAACACACAGGGCATCAGCCAAGCTTCAGCCAAGCTTCAAAGGAGCCTCCGAAGCACCACCGAAGCCTCATTGAAGCACCACCGAAGTCTCATCGAAGCCCCATCAAAGCCTCATTGAAGCACCACTGAAGCCTCATTGAAGCACCATTGAAGCCTCATTGAAGCACCACTGAAGCCTCATTGAAGCACCATTGAAGCCTCATTGAAGCACCATTGAAGCCTCATCAAAGCACCATTGAAGCCTCATTGAAGCACCATTGAAGCCTCATTGAAGCACCATTGAAGCCTCATTGAAGCACCATTGAAGCCTTATTGAAGCACCACTGAAGGCTCATCGAAGCACCACCGAAGCCTCATTGAAGCACCACTGAAGCCTCATCGAAGCACCACCGAAGCCTCATTGAAGCACCACCGAAGCCTCATTGAAGCACCACCGAAGCCTCATCGAAGCACCATTGAAGCACCAGTGAAGGCTCATTGAAGCCCCAGTGAAGACTCATCGAAGCAGCACCGAAGCCTCAACGAAGCACCATTGAAGCCTCATTGAAGCACCACTGAAGCCTCATTGAAGCACCAGTGAAGGCTGATCGAAGCACCACCGAAGCCTCATCGAAGCACCACCGAAGCCTCATTGAAGCACCATTGAAGCCTCATCGAAGCACCAGTGAAGGCTCATCGAAGCACCACCGAAGCCTCAAAAAGCACATCATAAAAGCTTGTTGAAGCAGTAGGGGCTTTAATGTGCTTTGAAGCCGAAGCAAGCGTAAACCAGCCCTTAGTGTAACAGTATAGATGTCCATGACATTTCCACTCACAGCCTGTATACGGTGGCTGAGAGCGCGCAGCCGAGTACCCCCACAGACAGCGCCTACTCAGCGGCCAGGCCTCCTGGTTACATATCCATGGAGATCCAGAGGATTAACACAGTGAAAATGGATTGTGATGTTCCTAATCCCCAAAATCCTGATAGACGTTGCATTCCTTCCTGGCAGGATTAACTCGGTGATCAGTCATGACAAAGCCGGCTATTCTCGGTCCACGGTGTCACGTTCGGCTGTCATGGTAATGAGATCGCTGTGGCTCTGGTATCAGTCAGATAATTAACGGCGTAATTAGTTTAAAGTCTCCAGACCCGGCTGTCCGGCCTAGACTGGGCTCCTGCAGCCGCGAAGGGTCGCTATATATTCAGATAGCACATGGACTGCGGTATAATCCACCTCCGGCCTCTGTGTTACTGAATATGTAAAGATCTGAAAAAAAGAAAAAACCTAGACATTGTGCTTTAAAGAATGGGCATTTAGTGATGGTAAAAAAATTATTAATATTAAAACTGTTTTGTTACCTCTTATACAGTGGCGGCTGGTTATACAGTGGCGGCTGGTTATACAGTGGCGGCACAGCTCACATATATGCGAATTGGATGTGTTTTGAACCACATCCGATTCCCATAACGCGTGAACCTGCAGCCTTTTACCATGTGTGGGCCAGCTGCAGCGCAATTTTAGTCCAGTACGATTTTGAGCATGGTCCAGGTTCAAGGTTGAACCGCTGAGCAAAGTCCATACCAGAGGGGGCGGAAATCCCGCTGTCAAAATCTTGAACTTCTTACAAATCGGCTGAGCACCCCGGCAAAGTGCTGTGTGCCTTGACTTATGGGTTTGGCTTTCTCAGAAGGCTTGGAATTTACTAGAGTTGGAATCCTGAATCATGAACTATATTTGATGAGAAGACTTCATTGCCTATAGTAGGGTAGACCGGTGTTTCTCAACTCCAGTCCTCAAGATGCCCCAACAGGTCATATTTTTTTGAGCTTTCCCTCAGATGAAACAGCTGTCGTAATTACAGGCAGTGAAACTGATCAAATCACCTGTGCAAAATAATGGTGAGCCTGAAAACTTGACCTGTTGGGATGCCTTGAGGACCGGAGTTGAGAAACACTGGGGTAGACCCTATCTCGTATTCTCCTTGGGAGACTTAATATGACCTATTCACCTTCCCGAACATTAAAGCCTAGGCTTGTTTGGTACCCTGTTTTTTAATTGTACATTTGTGTAGACACGTGTAATGAATATAATGTTCTCATAACATGTCTTATGGAATATAGATTTCTGGCAGTTAAAAGAAAAGAGACCTTATAGACCTCTTGGAATTTAACTACCAGTATTGCTGGTTAAAATTTCCATGGTGGAGTCTTGTTGAGAAGAACCCTACACTGTGATTTCCTTCAGTAAATGAGTGCGGCCTCTGATTTATGGATGGCTGTAAGTTTGATGAGTAAACTTCATTGCCTATAGTAAGGTAGACCGTATCTCGTATTCTCCTTGGGAGACTTAATATGACCTATTCACCTTCCCGAACATTAAAGCCTAGGCTTGTTTGGTACCCTGTTTTTTAATTGTACATTTGTGTAGACACTTGTTATGAATATAATGTTTTCATAACATGACTTATGGAATATAGATTTCTGGCAGTTAAAAGAAAAGAGACCTTATAGACCTCTTGGAATTTAACTACCAGTATTGCTGGTTAAAATTTCCATGGTGGAGTCTTGTTGAGAAGAACCCTACACTGTGATTTCCTTCAGTAAATGAGTGCGGCCTCTGATTTATGGATGGCTGTAAGTTTGATGAGTAAACTTAATTGCCTATAGTAAGGTAGACCGTATCTCGTATTCTCCTTGGGAGACTTAATATGACCTATTCACCTTCCCGAACATTAAAGCCTAGGCTTGTTTGGTACCCTGTTTTTTAATTGTACATTTGTGTAGACACTTGTTATGAATATAATGTTCTCATAACGTGACTTATGGAATATAGATTTCTGGCAGTTAAAAGAAGAGAGACCTTATAGACCTCTTGGAATTTAACTACCAGTATTGCTGATTGAAATTTCCATGGTGGAGTCTTGTTGAGAAGAACCCTACACTGTGATTTCCTTCAGTAAATGAGTGCGGCCTCTGATTTATGGATGGCTGTAAGTTTGATGAGTAAACTTCATTGCCTTTAGTAGGGTAGACCCTATCTCGTATTCTCCTTAGGACATGCAATGTGATCAATTCGGCTTTTGAACAATATGGCCTAGGAATGTTTGGTACCTTGTTTTTTACTTGTACATTTGGGTAGACACTTGTTGTGAATGTAATGTTATCATATCAGGTTTTATGGAATACAATTTTTGGTTCTGGTTTAGATGATAGAAATTTCTGTGGTAGAGTCCTGTTGAGGACCCTACACTGTGATTTACTTCTGTAAATGTGCACGGCCTCTTGTTTATGGTTTAAACCACAAAGGGCATATTTGATGATAAGGCTTCATTGCCTATAGCAGGGTTTCTCAACCAGGGTTCCGTGGATCCCTAGGGTTCCTCCAGAGGTTGCTAGGGGTTCCTTGAGCGATGGTCAATTTCTACCTCTCAGATAAATTCCCAATGACACCATTGATCTTTTTAGCTATCCGTAAGGGAGGAATTCTTCCTAATGCCTACAAGTGTAAGGATGCATTCTTCCCATTGACCATCACACTAATGTATCATGAGTTGTAGGTTTTTAATTTTTAGCAGGGGTTCCCCGAGACCCGAGAATTATTTCAAGGGTTCCTCGGTGTTGAAAAGGTTGAGAAAGGATGGCCTATAGTATAGATCAGGGTTTGTCAACCAGGGTTCCATGGAACCCTAGGGTACACTTATCTTGTATTCTCCTTTGGAGATGTAACAAGACACTTGTGAATGTAATGTTATCATATCAGGATTTATGGAATTCAGTTTTTGGTTCTGTCAAAAACAAAACCACAGAGGGCATATCGTCTACTTGGAATTTAACTACCAGTACTGATGATCGAAATTTCTGTTGGGAACACACCTGAGCCCATCCTTAGTAGGGTAGAGCCGTGTTTCTCAAATCCAGTCTTCAAGGCGCCCCAACAGGTTATGTTTTCAGGATTTCCCTCAGATGAAATGGCTGTGGTAATTACAGGCAGTGAAACTGATCAGAGCACCTGTGCAAAATAATGGAAAGCCTGAAAACGTGACCTGTTGGGGTGCCTTGAGGACTGGAGTTGAGAAACATATCAGGATTTATGGAATTCAGTTTTTGGTTCTGTCAAAAACAGAACCACAGAGGGCATATTGTCTACTTGGAATTTAACTACCAGTATTGATGATAGAAATGTCTGTGGTAGAGTCCTGTTGAAGACCCTACACTGGGATATAAAGTAAATGGGCACAGTCTCTGATTTTTGGACTGTATTTGATGAGCAGACTTCATTGCCTATAGTAGGGTGCACTCATCTTGTATTCTCCTTAGGAGATGTAACGAGACCAATACACCTGCTGAGTGTTTTAGCGTAGGCCTGTTTGGTACCTTGTTTTCAACTTGTACATTTGGGTAGACACTTGTTGTGAATGTAATGTTATCGTATCAGGATTTATGGAATACAATTTTTGGTTCTGGTTTAGATGATAGAAATTTCTGTGGTAGAGTCATGTTGAGGACCCTACACTGTGATTTACTTCTGTAAATGTGCACGGCCTCTTATTTATGGACCATATTTGATGAGAAGGCCTCATTGCCTATAGCAAGGATATGCAATTAGCGGACCTCCAGATGTTGCAGAACTACAAATCCCATGAGGCATAGCAAGACTCTGACAGCCACAAGCATGACACCCAGAAGCAGAGGAATGATGGGACTTGTAGTTTTGCAACAGCTGGAGGTCTGCTAATTGCATATCCCTGGCCTATAGTATGGACCCTATTTTATATTCTGTTTAGAAGATGTATAATGTGACCGATTCACCTTCTGAGTGTTAGATCCTAGGCATGTTTGGTATCTTGTTTTTAACTTGTACATTTGGGTAGACACTTGTGAATGTAATGTTATCATATCAGGATTTATGGAATTCAATTTTTGGCTCTGTCAAAAACAAAACCACAGAGGGCATATCGTTTACTTGGAATATAACTACCAGTATTGGTGATTGAAATTTCTGTGGTAGAGTCCTGTTGAAGACCCTACACTGGGATTTACTTAAAGCGGTAGTAAACCCATGCATTTAACAGGTTAAAAACCAGTCAGTGCCGGAAATGTAACACTCCCATTGGCTGTGCTCTAAACCAAACTGTCAAACCATCCAATGGCTGGTGTCATAGCTGATCACATGTGCAGCATCATGGCAGTTGTAGATTAAACAGAGGCCAAGATGGCAGCTTCCTTGGCTGAAAATGATAGGAGGGTTTACTACCACTTTAAGTAAATGGGCACAGTCTCTGATTTTTGGACTGTATTTGATGAGCAGACTTCATTGCCTAAAGTAGGGTGCACTCATCTTGTATTCTCCTTAGGAGATGTAACGAGACCAATACACCTGCTGAGTGTTTTAGCCTAGGCCTGTTTGGTACCTTGTTTTTTTACTTGCACATTTTGGTAGATATTTGTTGTGAATGTTCTGTTATATCAGACACTAGTAGACATCGCTGGACAGAGATGGGGCTCAGGTTAGTATCAGGGGGGCTGCTGCACACAGAAGGCTTTTTATCTTAACCTCTTCAGATCCACGCTATAGCTGATTGACGGCTACAGCACGGATCTACTTTGCCAGGGCGTCGTCAATTGACATCCGCCCCTTTGCGCGCTCCTCGATCGCCCTCGCAGCCACTGCGTGCTCACGCTGCATGAGCGTGCCCGTGGGTTGGGCGGACTTGATTGTCTAACAGAGAGCCGGAACGGGAAATGTATGTAAACACGGCGGTTTCCCGTTCTGTGAGGGGGGCATGACAGATCTACCGATCCCTGTGATCGGGATCAGTTAGATCTGTTCTCTCCCTGCCAGGCCCGCCCCCACACAGTTAGAACACATACAGGGAACACATTTAACCCCTTGATTGCCCCCTTAGTGTTAACCCCTCCCCTGCCAGTAACATTTATACAGTAATCAGTGGCTATTTTTAGATCTGATCGCTGTATAAATGTCATTGGTCCCAAAAAAGTGTCAAAAATGTCTGACATGTCCGCTGCAATATCGCAGTCTCGATAAAAAAAGAAAAAATAATAAAAACGCCATAAATCCATTTCCATAGTTTGTGGACGCTATAACTTTTGCGCAACCCAATCAATATACGCCTGTTGCGTTTTTTTTTTTTACCAAAAATATGTAGAAGAATATATATCGGCCTAAACTGATGAATAAATTCGTTTTTTTATGTTTATTTTTTGGACCTGTATTATAGCAGCAAGTAAAAAATATTGTTCTTTTTTCAAAATTGTCGCTCTGTTTTTTGTTTATAGCGCAAAAAATAGAAACCGCAGAGATCATCAAATACCACCAAAAGAAAGCTCTATTTGTGTGGAAAAAAAGGACGCAAATTTTGTTTGGGTACAGCGCCGCATGACCGCGCAATCGTCATTCAAAAAGCATCAGCGCGGAAAACTGAAAATTGGCCTGGGCAGGAGGGGGGTTTAGGTGCCCAGTAAGCAAGGGGTTAATGCACAGAATGCATTAAGATGAAAAAAACCTTCTGACTTTACAACCCTCTGATGCCTCTGATTTAGTGACCATATTTGATGAGAAGACTTTGCAGTCTGTAGTAAGACCACATCTTGTATTCTCCTTGTTATTTGTAGTGTAACCACCTCACCTTCTGAACATTATAGCCTGGGCTTGTTTTCCCCTTTATTTTTTAACTTTACATTTGGGTAGGTAGATGTCAGTTACCTGCTGGAGGCCAACGTGCAGAGAGGGCTTCCCTTGCAGCTAGGTGCAGAGCACCCCCTGGAGGTGGAACAGGGGGCGCTATGCCCGGAGAGGCAGGGGTTACCAGTAACACTGACCAGGTGCGTGGTAACTCAGGATGGCTCTGCAGGAACCAGGACAGGCTGCTGGGCTGGAGACTCTGGAGCACACGTGGAGAGAGCAGGAAGGACCGGGATCAGGATCAAGGTCAAGCCAGGGGTCATAGACAGGAAATCATGCAAAGTCTATAGTCTTGCTTCAGGAGTGATCAGAAGCGGAGTCAAAGCCAGGCCGAGGGTCAAACACAGGTTAGGAGCCGAGGTGCAGAGTAGTGAGAAATGCCAAGGGTCAAAGCCAGGAATCAGGATGGTCAGGACAAGCCGGGTCGATAGCCGAGGGTCGGATCAATCAGGAATCAGGATCAGGATGGTCAGGACAAGCCGGGTCGGTAGCCGAGGGTCGGATCAATCAGGAACGCAAGGACAGCAGGAAGCCGAAGATAATCCAGCAACTCCTGTTTCTTCTGCACGGGTTTAAATAGGACATTGGGTGCCAACATCTGCCGTACGACGAGCGTGCGCACTGACGTTCGGAGCCTTCCGTTCGTTCTCGTTCTTCCATGCATGCGTACTGGAGCATTCCTACGTGTCAATGGAGAAAACCTTCGCTGCTGGATCGTTCTCTGACAGTAGATGTTATGAATGTAATGTTATCATATCTGGATTGCTGGAATATAGCGTTTCAAAAAGCATAGAGGGCGTATACGCTGGAATTTGGGGGGGAGACGTCTCCTGAAGCGCATATTGGTACAAGGCTGTGGCCTGGTCAGAGGCTACTTGTCTGGCCTCCCTACGTTCTGCCCCTTCTTTTGCTTCATCCATTCTGGGTCCAACCTGGATTTGGGGCGTCTTCTGCAGGGGCAAGGTGCCGGGTCCCCAGTAGTGGGTGAGGGGCCTATTTTCTGGCTTTGCTCTCGGCTTGGTCCCCGACGTGTACAAAGTGGTGCCTTCTCGAATCCCCTGAGGAAGCCAGTGGTTTGGCGAAACATGTTGGGAGACTTCTTTCACACTGTATGACATCACCACATGTGTTATGTACTGGCAATATATTTACTCTGCCTTGGACCCCCCCCCCCCTTTTTTTATGATGTGTCTAAAGAACAAAGTTTTTAACAAAAAAGCAATAAAATGTGATTTTATATAAATTGATGGTTTGGTTTGTTGTCTATTGGCACTGATACAGTCCCCATTGGGAACCTCAACTCCTTTTTGACTGTACAAACGAGTACGGGATGAGGTGCGTCTTAAATAGTGTCCTATGGGAACCGTAATCCCCCACTGTATTCCATAGAAGGCATATAGTCTACTTAGAATTTAACCACCAGTATTGGTTATTGAAATGTCTGTGGTGGAGTTCTGTCAAAGACCCTACACTAGAGCTGCACAATTAATTGTAATAAAATTGTGATCTCGATTCACCCCTCCCTGTGATCTCCATCAGGCATTACCACGATTTTCAGTGCAGTTAATGGAGTCCGACTTGCGGGGCGACTCAGCGCGACTTGACTGTAATAAAAGTCAATGCAAGTCGCCTGAAGTCTTTTCTAAGTCGGAGCGACTTGAGTCTCTGGGCAGAGAGCCAAGTCTGGGCAGAGAGCCAAGTTCTGAAGTCACTGCTGATAAAAGAAGCTACAAGAGATACAATGTAATTACTTCAAAGGAATGAACTCCACAGTGTATAGAAGATGTTTGGTTTAACCACTTGCCGACCGGCATCTGACGGCGGCTGCAATATCTCTCACTGTGAGCACGCGCGCTTACTGTGTTGGGGGGGTGGCAGGGAGCAGGTAGGGCAGACTCTATCGCCGCCCACTACCCTCGATGCCCCCCC
>BLSH010231764.1:53291-58291 GCA_018402905.1 Glandirana rugosa
TAACTAACCAAACGCATTTTCACCGGCGCAAATGCCTACTACTACTCTTAAGTAAAGACCCCAAAAATAAATAAAAAAAATGATCATTACCACCGCTAGACGCCAAAAATCGTCATGACTCTATAACGTCGCCTGTACAGCCTGGTAAAACTGTGAAAAAACCCTGGTAACCGTAAATATGTCGCTAGTCACGATATTTTTACGTGACTAATGACACATTTACGTTAACCGTCACTTCCCCCAATTGGACCTCCCCCGCGAGATTCCCAATTGACGCAAGGGAAAGTGTCAAAATGGTCCGACATGTCCGCTGCAATATCTCAGTACTGCTAAAAACCGCAGATCGCCACCATTACTAGTAAAAAAAATAAATAAAAACCCCAGAAATGAATTCTCATCATCATCCGTAAACGCGGCCACTTTTACGCAAACCAATCAATAAACGCCGACTGCGATTTTTTTTTTTTTACCAAAAATATGAGGACGAATATAAAACCGAAGGAAAAAAATGTTTTTTTATATTTTTTTTTTTGGATTTGTATTTTAGCAAAAAGTAAGAAATGTGTTTTTTTTTTTGCAAAATTGCCGCTCTTTTGTTTATAGCGGCGCTCAGAAATGACGCAGAGGGGATCAAATACCACCAAAAGAAAGCTCTATTTGTGGGAAAAAAAGGATGCAAATTTCGTCTGGGTACAACGTCGCACGACCGCGCAATTGTCAGTTAAAGCGACGCAGCGCCGCATCGCAAAAAAGTGCTCTGGTCTTAAAGTGTGAAATCCTTCCGGGGCTGAAGTGGTTAAAGACTAAATCTTTTCTGATTAGCTGACAAAATGACAAAAATGACAAAAAGGGATACCATGCACAGCTGCACCAGATTTTGCTCTCTCCAGCTTTAGTAAATCAACCCCATAGTGTCCAGATTTCTCTCCAGTAGTCAACAAAAAGTCTTCCAGGTCCACGCCTTTCATCAGGGGTATTGTACAGGAGATCTAGTCTTTCTTTCTACATGATATGATCCGTGGGAGACGGTGAGGAGAAGGAAAGAGAGCCCTGTGTACCGTGGAGACCGAGGAGCACCAGATCCTGTGAGCACAGCGGAAGCTGTGCACTACTTCCAAAACGTGGACCCCTTGAGTGGGGAACGTTTTTCTGGTAAGCAGGCACACTCTTTATTCCAAAAGGATCACCCGGCGCACCACTTGAAGATATCACAAGTTTTTGTAGAATATTCACTGGAAGATTCACACACAAAGTCACCTTATTTTGGACTAGAGAAATATGAACTATTTGAAATCCCTTGATTTTTCCTTTTAAAACAACATACTTAGCTCCTTAAATATTGGAGTAATAATAACCGCAGCACCTGGTCTAATGAGATATCAGACACTTGATCTAAGTCTTTATATATTTTTTACATTTTTTTATATATTTTTTGCCTTTGATATCTTTTATATATCTTCTATATATTGTGCCTTTTTATATATTTTGTCTTTATATAATTGCCACTTTTAATTTTATATACATTGTCGCCTACTTGATATTCCACTTGATTTAATTTTACTCATAATTTGCTGTTACAATTTGATATTTTTCACTTCATTGCATATATCAACACTAACTAGAAGGCTCTACCCTGCTGTATATATCAACTACTAGGATTCACCTAATATTTCTACCATTTATTTATTAATTGCCAGCATACTGGAAAATTCCACAAAAAGTATTTTACAACACACTTTGCTATATCATTTTACAACATACTCTGCCATATATACCAACTATTAATATCCACCAACAATATTTTATTATAATTTATTATTTTTTAATTACCAGCATACTGGAAAATTTCCACAACTATTATTTTTCAATATTTACAGAAAAGAGCAGCGCCAATACCATCTTAATTCCGTAATTTGTATTTTCTGATTAGCTGCTTACAAATAAAAATCCAGTATTTTTTTGCTAGAAAATGACTTAGAACCCCCAAACATTATATATATTTTTTTTAGCAGAGACCCTAGAGCAGGAATAAGCAATTAGCGGACCTCCAGATGTTGCAAAACTACAAGTCCCATCATGCCTCTGCCTCTGGGTGTCATGCTTGTGGCTGTCAGAGTCTTGCTATGCCTCATGGGAATTGTAGTTCTGCAACAGCTGGAGGTCCGCTAATTGCATATCCCTGCCCTAGAGCATAAGATGGCGGTTGTTGCAATTCTTTGTCACACAGTATTTGCGCAGCAGTTTTTCAAACGCAATTTTTTTTTTTAAATTACCCTTTCAAAAAAAATAAATAAATAAACAGTGCTGTTAGCCCAATTTTTTTTTTGTATATGTGAGCTGTAACCAGTGGTGTATCATCCATGGGTGCAGGGTGTTCACTCAACACGGGCCCTGAGGGGTGGGGGGGCCCACTGTGTTCTGACCCACACTGCACCCATTGATGATCTCTCCCTGGTTGAAAGCCGGGGATGATCGGTGCGGTGTGGGCTTGCACACGGGCCCACCAATTAATGATACGCCCCTGGATGTTACGCCGCGAGAATCGTGATCCTCATTCTAAGCAAAAAAAATCGTGATTCTCATTTTGGCCAAAATCGTGCAGCTCTACCCTACACTGTGATTTACTAAAGTAAATGAGCACAGCTTCGATTTATGGACCATATGAGAAGACGTCCTTGTCTATGGTAGGGTAGGCCCGGTCTCGTATGCCCTATGTGGGATTTTTTTGGGTATCGTTTCCAATATAGTCGTTGGGGTCCCAGAGGATAATCTATTATAACTGAATGGGCATAAAGCCAAGAACATTCATATACAGCTACATATTATATTTGTGGCTGTGTTCCTGGACCCCGTGTACCTGATAAAGAATATTCTGGTTTGCTAGTGCTGCCTCGCTAAAAATAAAATTGCGCTTTCCCGTTTTTTTGTTTTTTTTCTGCTCAGCTTCCGCCTGCTAGTTCCATGAGGGCCCTGAGCTCCTCTTGTTAGGCTCACAGTGTGGTATTAAATAAATGATCATATTAATAAATAAGTAACTCTCTGACTGAATGTACTTTCCTGCCGGCAGCTGAGTGATGAATTAGGATTGTTTTTTTGGGGGAGAAAATGTAGACATTGAGAACCGTCTAGGTGGAATGGAGAAATAATGAGTAATAGATGAGCTCAAATGCTCGCCTGGAGAAAATGCTGCTGAAGGCCCCCAGCAGTTCTGGCTACAGGGCCAGTAGCCTTGGCATCTGGTCCCCCTGATCTTTTCTGATGGAAACCATGCAAGTTCAACTGATCCTCACCCTTAGCAGAAATCACATGACCAAATGTCCAGGGCTTTTGGTTACATAATTAGCACCTAAGGAAGGAGATGCAGCATTTTCCCCAGGAAAGATACATATTTAATTTTTTCTACTCTTTATTATCATATCTCAGCCAAATTGTTAACATAGGTGTAGAGCAGGGTTTCTCAACCAGGGTTCCGTGTAACCCTAGGGTTACTAGGAGTTCCTTGAGCAATGGTCAATTTCTACCTCCTCAGATAAATTCCCAACGACACCATTGATCTTTTTAGCTATCTGTAAGGGGGTAATTCTTCCCAATGTCCACAAGTGTAAGGAGCATTCTTCCCATTGACCATCACACTAATGCAGGGTTTCTCAACCAGGGTTCTGTGGATCCCTAGGGTTCTCCAGAGGTTGTTAGGGGTTCCTTGAGCGATGGTCAATTTCTACCTCTCAGATAAATTCCCAATGACACCATTGATCTTTTTAGCTATCTGTAAGGGGGGAATTCTTCCCATTGACCATCACACTAATGCAGGGTTTCTCAACCAGGGTTCTGTGTGACCCTAGGGTTACTAGGAGTTCCTTGAGCAATGGTCAATTTCTACCTCCTCAGATAAATTCCCAATGACATCATTGATCTTTTTAGCTATCTGTAAGGGGGGAATTCTTCCCAATGACCACAAGTGTAAGGAGCATTCTTCCCATTGACCATCACACTAATGCATCATGAGTTGAAGATTTTTCATTTTTAGCAGGGGTTCCCCGAGACCGGAGAATTATTTCAAGGGTTCCTCAGTGATGAAAAGGTTGAGAAAGACTGCTGTAGAGTGATACAGTATTTTTTTATTTTTTAAGGAGTGGAAAGGGTTAAAACCTCTGTCAGTTTTTGTTGCTGTCTACGTTGAGGACATTTTCATACTTCCTGTTTGGTCTTTGAGAAAGAAAATGAGGGAGCTCAGCGCATGGATGGTCAAAGCAGGTGTACAGACCCGGGAACTCGGCACAGAGATGGTGGGAACCCCTCATAATGGGCACAGCAGGTTACAGACCTAGGAACTCAGCAGAGGGATGGAGGGAAGCCCTCATAATGGGCACAGCATGTGTACAGACCTGGAAACTCAGCATAGGGATGGTGGGAACCCCTCATAATGGGCACAGCAGGTGTATAGAACAGGGAACTCGGCACAGAGATGGTGGGAACCCCTCATAATGGGCACAGCAGGTGTACAGACCCGGGAACTCGGCACAGAGATGGTGGAAACCCCTCATAATGGGCACAGCAGGTGTACAGACCCAGGAACTCGGCACAGAGATGGTGGAAACCCCTCATAATGGGCATAGCAGGTATACAGACCAGGGAACTCAGTGCAGGGATGGTGGGAACCCCTCATAATGGGCACAGCAGGTGCACAGACCCAGGAACTCGTCTTAGAGATGGTGGGAACCCCTTATAATGGGCACAGCAGGTGTGCAGACCAGGGAACTCAGTGCAGGGATGGTGGGAACACCTCATAATGGGCACAGCAGGTGTATAGAACAGGGAACTCGGAACAGAGATGGTGGGAACCCCTCATAATGGGCACAGCAGGTGTACAGACCCGGGAACTCGGCACAGAGATTGTGGAAACCCCTCATAATGGGCACAGCAGGTGTGCAGACCAGGGAACTCAGTGCAGGGATGGTGGGAACCCCTCATAATGGGCACAGCAGGTGTACAGACCCAGG
>BLSH010231764.1:63291-65000 GCA_018402905.1 Glandirana rugosa
AAAGACCTAATGGAGGTTCCAAGCCAATGTTTAGACTGGTGTTGGGCCTTAACAGTTCAGATTTTACTGTGTGAGGTTGGCAGTTGTCTAGGGCAGTGGTTCTCAACTCCGGTCCTCGGGACCCACCAACAGGCCAGGTTTGCAAGATAACTGAAATACATCACAGGTGATATCATTTGCTGCTCAGTGATTGCAGTTTTCTAGTCTGCATCTCCCCAAGGTAATACTTAAAATCTGGCCTGTTGGTGAGTCCTGAGGACCGGAGTTGAGAACCACTGGTCTAGGGTCAATTTTATTGGACACAGTTAAGCCTTTCTTCAGCTTTTGCCAATGTTTAAGGAAACTGGCGTAGCTGAAGGAAAACTGCACCAGAACAGACAAGTCCATTCAAACAGATGGTCTGGTGGGAATCCAACTTGAGACTTCAGCTTGGCAAGTCCAAATACTACCTGTTCCTTGAGTACTTGGCACTTTATGTTGTTACGTTTCTAAAGTCTAGCTTGCCGGAAAAGTCCTTCTCTCTGATCCAAATGCCTGTTGCTGGGATATCATATTCATGTCTTGAAATTAGTATCTGGTTTTTGATTTGGAGTCTTTTTTTCAAGGACTCCAGATGGTATTGTTCTGCTTTCCATCCCCTCTGCCAAGTTCCTATGGCTCAGATTCCCACTTTGTATGTTCCAATTTTTGGTCAGGTGCCCAAACCTTCAATACTTATGTTCCTTAGCCTGGTCTTCACGTCTTGAGTACTGTTCCTTTTTTTTATCACGGACATCAATCTGGGTTTAAGTCACTTTGCACAGATCAATTTTCCCTTCTGTTTCTGTTCTTAGGTTCTGCACTCCCGTGTTCTTCTTTAGGTTTGGGTGTATTGAGTTCTGTTTATCGGTGAATTGCTGAGGTCTCCAATCCTCGTATTCTAAATTTTAAAATTCCTTTTCGAGGGACTGGATTGGGGTTCTGTGGGTTGGCTTAAAACCAGTGGTAATGTATCCTCACAATGTTGTCCAATTTCATTTATCATTTGCAGCCAACTTAAAGCAAAGTGCTGTTATGCTTCCTCCATAAATTCTCCAAAATGTACAGGGTGGGCCATTTATATGGATACACCTTAATAAAATGGGAATGGTTGGTGATATTAACTTCCTGTTTGTGGCACATTAGTATATGTGAGGGGGGAAACTTTTCAAGATGTGTGGTGACCATGGCGGCCATTTTGAAGTCGGACATTTTGAATCCAACTTTTGTTTTTTCAATAGGAAGAGGGTCATGTGACACATAAAACTTATTGGGAATTTCACAAGAAAAACAATGGTATGCTTGGTTTTAACGTAACTTTATTCTTTCATGAGTTCTTTACAAGTTTCTGACCACTTATAAAATGTGTTCAATGTGCTGCCCATTGTGTTGGATTGTCAATGCAACCCTCTTCTCCCACTCTTCACACACTGATAGCAACACCGCAGGAGAAATGCTAGCACAGGCTTCCAGTATCCGTAGTTTCAGGTGCTGCACATCTCGTATCTTCACAGCATAGACAATTGCCTTCAGATGACCCCAAAGATAAAAGTCTAAGGGGTTCAGATCGGGAGACCTTGGGGGGCCATTCAACTGGCCCACGATGACCAATCCACTTTCCAGGAAACTGTTCATCTAGGAATGCTCGGACCCGACACCCATAATGTGGTGGTGCACCATCTTGCTGGAAA
>BLSH010231764.1:65019-81933 GCA_018402905.1 Glandirana rugosa
GATCAGTACAGACACTTACAGTCTCAAAATGTTACGGAGTACCCTACACATCAAGACCTTGTCGACCTCCCGGCATCAAACTCCTACGGACGGGATCTTCGACCTTTTGAGACTTCATCTGTTGATAAGGTCACTAGAGGTAAACGAAGGTACACTTTAAGAAAGTTTTAATTATGAAGTGGAAAGCCCCAGTGGAGACTTATCTTAGTGGACGACCAGAGCGTTTCTAAAGGGGTCAGAGGTCATCGTTTTAGAGAACTGAGTGTATGGGTTTTAACGTTTCCTGCGTTGTGGAGCTTCTTTCACCTTTGTTCTATCTGACGGCTGTTGGACCTCAAGTTTCCCCCCTCACATATACTAATGTGCCACAAACAGGAAGTTAATATCACCAACCATTCCCATTTTATTAAGGTGTATCCATATAAATGGCCCACCCTGTAGAATAAGCATCTGAGTTGCCACAAACATAGACTTAGTTTCTCCTATGCATTTTGGTGCATTTGGCAGTAAGTGGTTTTCATCAAATTCTCTCTGCTGCGGTCGGTTTTTCCTCAGCTCATGGAACCTCGATGGCTTTCAGGTTTGATTTAAAGGTGGACCTCCAGGTTGTCGG
This sequence comes from Glandirana rugosa, assembly GCA_018402905.1. Classification (NCBI taxonomy): domain Eukaryota; kingdom Metazoa; phylum Chordata; class Amphibia; order Anura; family Ranidae; genus Glandirana; species Glandirana rugosa. Next base: position 65,633 of record BLSH010231764.1, read on the forward strand.
CAGTCTATCTTGTTTCCACTTTCTTCGAGGTGTTGCGTCCTTTGCAATTTTGGGTATGTGAGTCAAGAGATTTTGCTACTGGAGACTGGGGAAATCTTTGCGAGACCAGCAGGTGATTCTATTCAGAGGTGACCCCGAAAGGTGAAGTATTAATTTTGAAAGAATTTCACATGGAAGCAAATGGAGATCACTGGAATAGTTGTCTACTTCAGAGTTTTCCAGCTTCTAGGGCAGGCATCCTCAAACTACGGCCCTCCAGCTGTTCCAGAACTACACATCCCATGAGGCATTGTAAAACTCTGACATTCACAGACATGACTAGGCATGATGGGAATTGTAGTTCCTGAACAACTGGAGGGCCATAGTTTGAGGACCTCTGTTCTAGGGGGACCCTACAGGTATGGTATAAACATCCCCAATTCCAAAAAAGTTGGGGATCCGGAAATCTACATAAAAACAGAATGTAATTATTGCAAATCTAATAATCCCATATTTTATTTACAATAAAAAATAGAAAACATATCAAATGTTTTAACTGAGAAATGTAAACATTTTAAGAAAAAAAAAAAATACAGGTAATTTGTAAATTGATGGTAACATTTATCCAAAAAAATGGGACAGGGCCATATTTACCACAGTGTAGTATCCCCTCTACTTTTAACAACACTCTGTAAATGTCTGGGAACTGAGGAGACCGGTTGCTGGAGTTTTGGGAGAGAAATATTGTCCCATTCTTGCCTGATATAGGATTGTAACTGCTCAACAGTCCTGTGTATTCTTAGACATATTTTTCCTTTCAGAATGCTCCAAATACTTTCAATTGGTGAAAGGTCTGGACTGCAGGCAGGCCAGTTAAGCACCCTGACTCTTCTACTACAAAGCCATGTTGTTGTCATAGATGCAGTATGTTGTGTAGCATTATCTTGCTGAAATATGCAAGGCCTTCCCTGAAAAAGATGTAGTCTGGATAGGAGCATATGTTGCTCTAAAAGGGCTGATAACCAGAAGATCCCTCTCCTCTTTAGTCCGGAGGATGCGGCCGCCATGGTTGCCAAAAAGAATGTCAAATTTTGATTTGTCAAACCACAAAACGGTTTTCCACTTTGCAACAGACCATTTTAACCACATCCCATCCGCCCCATAGCAAAATGAGGCCCAGGCGGTGGTTTCATTGTTCTGACTGGACTTCATATGACGTCCTTCAGAACATGCCGCTCATGCGAGGCGATCGGTGGTGCAGTGTGTCGTTTGGTCATAAGCACTGTAAAGAGCTTATGATGTAGGCTCTTTACCATGTGATCAGTTCTGTCCAATCACAGCTGATCAGTGTAAATAGGAAGTGCCCATTATCGGCATTCCTCGTGCTGTAGGGGAGAGCCGATCAGCAGCTTTCCTAACGGGGATCTGCGCTGATAATCAGTGCAATGATTATCAGTGTAGCCCCATCAGTGCTGCCTTTCAGTGCCCATCAGTGCTGCCTATCAGTGCCCATCAGTGCTGCCTATCAGTGCCTTTCAGTGCTGCATATTAGTGCCAATCAGCAAAGGAGAAAAATTACTTATTTACAAAATGTTATAACAGAAACAAAGAAACTTTTTTTTAACTTTTTGGTCCATTTTCATTTGTTTAGCAAAAAATAAAAAACCCAGTGGTGATTAAATGCCTTCAAAAGAAAGCTCTATCTGTCTCAAAAACTGAAAAAAGTTTGACAGCGCTGAAAGCTGAGAACAACCTGGGCAGGAAGGGGGTGAAAGTGCCCGGTAGGCAAGGGGTTAAATGAGCTTTGGCCCAGAGGCAGGCGGATCATGTTCAGATATGGCTTCTTCTTTGCATAATACCATTCTTTACCTTGCATTTTTGATTGGCATGACGATCCTGTATTGCTTCGGCCTTGTCCCTTGTGCATAGTGATTTCTCCAGGTTCTCAAAATCTTTTGATGATATTATGTACTGTAGATGATTATATATTTAAAGTCTTTGCAATTTTACATCAAGGAACATTTTCTGCAACTGCTCGTCAAATTTTAGTTGCTGCTTTACACAGATTGGTCAACTTCTGCCCATCCTTGCTTCTGAGACACTGACTCTCTAAGATGCTCTTTTTATACCCAATCACGTTAGTGCTCTGTTGCCTAATAACCTAATTAGTTGCAAAACGTTCTTCCTGTGTAAATCTCAGGACTGGATGAACAGAAATACATATCCTTTGGCAGAATACATAAATCTCATATATGTATGTATTCTTTTTTCCTTGAAGTTCATCTGTTAATTAGATAGGATATGTTTCTTGAATAAATAATTATAGAGCTTGAAACCATTTTTAACTGTATATACATGAAGGACTTTGATTGTAAAAGATAATTCTTCACGTCTTAAAACCTGAAAGAAAACAAGTTTCAGTTGTTAAGAGTGGAGTAGCTTGTAGAACACGCTCCGAGTGTCTCATAAGCCTTTGCTGGAGATTTCTAACGGAAAAAGTAATCTTTTGGTGAGATGGAAAGCAGAGACAAAGCATTTTATCTGGCATTATAAAAAGGCCGCCGTTATTGATACAAGTCCCATTGCTATCGACAAGAAGCAGCGCGATGAAGAGCAGGGTGCCAGCCTGCATATCTCAAATACAAAACAGTTGTTAACGACGGGGTGGCCGGCTGCTCCCAGACATGAAATGGAACTTTGGACGGCGGTAAATGCAGATGGTAATTGAGTTTGAAGAGCATAAGAGGCGAATCTCATCCTAGCATAGCGTGGTCTTCAAGGCAGAGGCGAGGAACAAGTGGATTGTTTGGAGGGGAGGAAGAGATCAGACCATGGCGGAGGGGGCTGTTGAGAAGAGAGGTTGGTTAAGAAACCACTTCTAGACCAAGGGATTAGAGTACAAACGTCACCATGGTTTAGGGTTTACAGAATAACGCAGACACCCTTTTCTCTTCAGCTGCTGCTTGGCTTTTGAGCTTAGTGGCAGGAAATCGGAGACGATTTAAGGAAAGAATACTTAAAAATAACACTGTGGATATAGGGTATAGAATTAGGTTTCAGCAGCTTTTTGTTGGAACCCATAACCAATATGGAACCATTAAAGTCTTGTCGCCGTGGGCATTGTAAAGTCTAAATGTGTTGGCTTATATCATGTAAGGAAATAAGTCTTGGACCCCTAAATGGAGTCTTGCTTTTGTTTTTCTTTTATAACCTTTGGGTTCTACAAATTTATCAACCACTTTGTATCAAATTGTAGAGAAAGTGGATTGTTGGAGGAGGGAAAGAGATCAGACCATGGTGAAGGGGCTGTTGGAGATGAGAGGTTGGTTAAGAGACCACTTCTAGAGCAGGGAGGATTTGAGTATAAATATCACCATGGTTGAGGGATTACAGAATCAAGTGGACACCCTTTTCTTTTACAACTGCTGCTTGGCTCATGGGCTTAGAGGTGGGAAATCGGAGTTGAGATAAGGAAATAACACTGAACCATAACACTGTGGATATAGGGTATAGAATTAGGTTTCAGCAGCTGGTTGTTGGAACTCTTAACCAACATGAGACCATTAAAGTCTTATCGACGTGGGCATTGTAAAGTGTAAATGTGTTGACTTATATCATGTAAAGAAATAAGTCTTGGACCCCTAAATGGTGTCTTGCTTTTGTTTTTCTTTTATAACCTTTGGATTCTACAAATTTATCAACCACTTTGTATCAAATTGTAGAGCAAGTGGATTGTTGGAGGAGAGGAAGAGATCAGACCATGGTGAAGGGGCTGTTGGATTGGAGAGGTTGGTTAAGAGACCACTTCTAGAGCAGGGAGGATTTGAGTATAAATATCACCATGGTTTAGGGCAGTGGTTCTCAACTCCGGTCCTAGAGACCCACTAACGGGCCAGGTTTGTAGGATAACTGAAATACATCACAGGTGATATAATTTGCTGCTCAGTGATTGCCCAAGGTAATACTTAAAATCTGGCATGTTGGTGGGTCCTGAGGTCCGGAGTTGAGAACCACTGGTTTAGGGTTTACAGAATCAAATGGGCACCCTTTTCTTTTACAACTGCTGCTTGGCTCATGGGCTTAGAGGTGGGAAATCGGAGTTGAGATAAGGAAATAATACTGAACCATAACACTGTGGATATAGGTTTTAGAATTAGGCTTCAGCAGCTGGTTATTGCAACCCTTAACCCAATATACTACCATTAAAGCTTTGATTATATGGGCTTTGTAAAGTCTCCAAAACATGTTGGCTTATATAAAACTGTGGCGCAAATTGTCTGAGGAGGATGAGAGAGTAGACCGTAATGGAAGAAGCTTGTTGGGAAGAATAGATATACAGTTGTCACCAGGGGTCTTGGTTTACAGAATCATGTGGTCACCTGTTTGTTTAAAATCTATGCTGGGCTCGTGGGCTTGGTGAGGATCCAGCCTTGACTTTGATAATTGGGGCTGACCTCTTGCCAATTTTTAGTACCCATGGAATCAATTTTTACCAGCTGGAACCGGCTGCTGGGTTTACAAGCATGTAATGCTGTAATGCGATTTAACTGTAATAAACTTTGTATAAACTTTTTACTTGTCTGTCCCATCTGTGCAAGTAAAGTCCAATTACTAATTTTGGTTTGAGGTGCTTTAGAAGATATGGATGTGATACAGTTTTAGCAACCAGATCTTTTGTAGGGTCCTGACGAACTCCTTAGTCTCTGGTTGTTGGCTTAAATGCTGCCCCAAATCCTCCTCTCTAAACACTCCACCCCCCGCCTACCACCTCCTTCCCTTCTCTGTTGCCCCTGACCTTCCGTGGGATTGGGTATCTCCCTTAGGCTCGGACCTGGCCTGGGCTGTTTTTGCTGCTCTCTGTGACCATCTCAAATGGACCAATTTTGACCATTGTTGATTGTCTCCACCCTCTATCCTTGCATTAGGGCAGGCTTTCTCAACCTTTTACCCCTAGAGGAAGCCCAAAAATAACTTTCATGTCTCGAGGAACCCTTACTAAAACCAATTCATCAGGGCTCAATAGGAAAAATGCCCCTTATATCAGTGGTCAATAGGAAGAATGTCCCCCTTAAAGTGCTGCTCAGAATGCCACCCTTAAAAGACAGCTAAAAAAGATATTTGGTGTCATGCTGCTGGCTTTGCCAGGTGGTGCTGAACCTTGAACTCTGTAGGCATCAACAAATAGGTGGTTCGCCAGCCACAGCTCAAGGAACCCCTAGCGACCTCCGGAGGAACCCCAGGGTTCCACGGAACCCTGGATGAGAATGGCTGCATTAGGGGTTGAAACGCGTTGGTCCGACGGTGGCGGACTTGCAACCCAATTCCAACTCCTAGCAACCTCTGGAGGAACCTCAGTTGAGAATGGCTGCATTAGGGGTTGAAACGCATTGGTCCGACGGTGGTGGACTTGCAACCCAATTCCAACTGTTGGTATGGACTATTAACCCACGTTTATGGATGGTCCAACCAGGACTAATGTTCTCCAAGTGATCTCTTTTTTTATAAACCATTTTTATATGATCTAATAAAAAGACGTTTTATTCAATGCATATCTAGTGGATATTATGTGATTTCTGTTGCTGCTAACATAGCCACACGGGAGTTATCTTTGCACCTATGTAATAAGGGATGGAGCAGCTACTATGACCCCTGTGTGCTCCGCCAGCAAACCCTTCTGTACAGGAAGTTAGGAGCTCACTGGATTTCTGGCAGGTCACCAGGTGTTATTTTTTTCTTTTGGACTTCAAAGGATAAAACATGTGCACATGTGTATGTATTGCAGAGATGTATGAATGTAATATAAGTCACTTTCAGCAATTTGAATTTCTTCTTTTTTTCTTATCCGCAGCCGTGTTTTCAAGACGGACATGGAGCTGGAGGTTATGCGCTACACCAACAGAATTTCCAGTGAGGCCCATAAGGAGGTAACACCTCTGCATTCTTTCGCTGTTGTTGAAGTGAACAATGGTTTGCCTCCCCGTACGTCCTCCTGTTTTCTTCTGTCACATCACAGATAATTGTATTGACTGCAGGGAAATGTGACTATCGATTGTTTCATTCCTTTGCTTCTTGTCTCCTATGTGTAGTAATAGAAATGTCCCCGGTATTACACAATGCTATGAATAGCAACCGTTGAGGTCATTCATTACATTAACTCCTTGCTATTTGTTGGATATATAGAGCGGGATTCTGTGTAATGCTAGAGAGGACTTCTCATTTTGCCGTTGTTTTTTTTAATACGGTTTATTAAATTTTGAAAAGACAGGTACAATAAGTGGCTACAGCCACAACACAACCACACAAAACAAGCCGTCACATAAAGTAGCATGATCCGGCGCGGGTTCAGGTATAATGGTACATACGTTTCAAAGCCGGATTACCCCATGTGAGGGGAGGTGCCGCTCCCTGCCCTCGCCCGCAGGCGCCCCCCGCTCACACCCACCAAGGCCTCCCAACCAGATGCCTTCCCATGAACTACCCTTGCAGGATCTATTACAAGGAGGGGGGTGTATCACAGTGACCGTGATTTTAAGCTCTTGAAGGCTCTTCAAGCCAAGCAAGCCACACCTTGTCGTATTTTAGGGGGAACCCTCTCGATATATAGGTATCCCTATACAGAGGAAGGCAGCTATTCACCAACCGCTTCCATTGAGCCAAAGCTGGGGGGTGGGTTTCTTGCACTGGATAGCAATGTTTTTGCGGGCATAAAAGAGGAGTATCCCTATCTGCGTCCTTTTTGCAACAGTCGGTACCAGAGATTCTACCAGCCCCAGCAAACAAATCTCCATAGAAGGTGTAATAGATGTAGAGGCAATTAGATTAACCAGGGCCAGAACCCCACTCCAGTAGCACCGAACCCTGGGACAGTGCCAGAAAATGTGTGGAAAATCTCCCACAGCGGCCCTGCACCACCAACATTCTGAGGAGACATCTGAGTGCATCAAACTAAGCCTATGGGGGGTGAAATATGCCCTATGTATTATTTTGAATTTTACCATTCGGTCCCGGACCAAGAGATTTAAAAGGCAAGTCCCATATATCATCCCAGTCATCATCATCTAGGGTAGGAAAGTCTTGCTGCCAGCACCTTCATAGATGCTCCAGAGGCCGTAGGGATGCGAATATGAGGTGGGAGTACAGATGTGAGGCGGGCTTCTCCCTACAAGTTGTGCGGATCGCCCTCTCCAGCCCGGACTGGATGACCACGAAGGCCGACTGAAGGAATTGCGCAGTGAAGGCATGGGAGAGCTGCATGTACCGGAAGTGGTAATGCCCTGGGATATTGTAGGTAGACGAAACCTGAGCAAAGGGGAGTAGCGAACCGTTGGACTCCATCTGTGTCAACAGCTTGATCCCATACTTCGTCCAGGCATATGGATCCTGCTGTTTGTAAAGATGAGGTAGGTTAGGGTTAAGCCAGAGAGGCTCGTCGGGTGAGAACGCTGCCCTAGCCTACTCTTTGCACTGTAACCCTGCCTTCCATGCCCTCAAAGTAGTGGGCATGGAAGGGGTTAGATCGTATGGAGCCCTCGGTCCTCTTTATATTAAAAATTTGGAACCTACCACTGCGGCCTCCAGGCTCGTGGCTGAATTGAAAAGGTCCGGTTTGATCTACCAGGTCACAGAGACCAGTTGGGTGGCCAAGAAATATTTGTAGCAATCAGGGAAGGCCATGCCCCCCTGTTCACAGGATCTCATCAATGTACTCAATTTATATCTAGGCGGTCTATGGCCCCAGAGGAAGGACGAAAAAATTTGATTCAAATTTCGGAAAAAAGACAGAGGTTTCCACTGAGGGGAATGTTGAAAAAGATAGGTAAGTTTGGGAATGAGCTTCATCTTAATTAAGTTGATGCATCCCATCAGGGACGGGGCAGGCTCTCCCATGCCTTCAACCTGGTCCTAATCTCTCTCACCACTGGGGTCAAGTTCAGACTCACAAATTCCGTGGGTGTCCTAGATATTATCACCCCTAGATATTTGAACTCTTCTACCCATTGTAATGCAGCCTCGTCAATGGGAAACAAAAGAGACTTTGACCAGTTGACCTCAAGTCCGGTAACTCCTGCAAAGGAGTCTAGGTTCTCTAGTGTTCCCCGCAGAGACGCGCCCCACGTCGCTTAGGAAAATGAGCATGTCGTCCGCATAGAGGGTGACCCTCTCCTCCAGCATGCCAATCCAGAGACCCTTGATCAATGGGGAGACACGCAGTGCCTTAGCCACTGGTTCTACGGCAATGGCAAAAAGTGCAGAGAGAGAGGGCAGCCCTGCCTGGTGCCCCTGTGGAGCCCAAACGGGGGGGGACAGGCATCCCCCAACCCATATCGACGACATGGGGTGGCTGTAAATCACCTGAAGTCACTTAATAAACACCAGAGGAAAGCCCATCCTGCTGAGAATTTCCCACAGGAAAGGCCACTCCACGGTGTCAAAGGCCTTTTCAATGTCCAGGGCCGCTACCGTTCGCGTACCTATGTTCATGTGCGGGGCCGATATGTTGGTATACAATCTTCGGATGTTGATGTCTGTTGATCTACCCAGCATGAAGCCGGTTTGGTCCGAGTCTATGATGGAGGGAAGCATTGGGTAGAGTCTAAGCGCGAGCAGTTTGGTGAGAATTTTAAGGCCGTTGTTCAGTAGTGCTATGGGTCTATATGGAGCGCAGTTTTTAGGGTCTTTTGTGGGTTTGTAGATCAAGATGACATGGGCATGTGACATTGACTCTGGGAGACCACCGTCCGAGAGGCCTTCGTTGTATAGCGCAGCTAATAGGGGGCCAGAAAAGCGCAGTGGGTCTTGTAAAATTTGATCGGGAGTTCGTTGGGTCCCCGAGCCTTGCCCGACGGGAAGGATTGGATTGCCGTTAGTACCTCCGTGGCCGTAAAAGGTTTGACTAAGGCCTCCCTCTAAGTGTCCGGCAACCAACCCAAAGCCAACGGGTCCAAAAGGTCCTGCAGGTCTCGTGGTTGGAAATCAGGGGGCAATCCCGAGGCATATAATGCCTTGTAATATTTCCAAAAAATGTCTAGAATAGCAGGGGGGAGGTCGCCGTTCCTCCATCCGAGGTAGAAACCTCTGATATAAGGGTGTGCGGCTTCTCATGTTGGGCCATAATGGCCAACATGCAACCATTTCTGTTACCCTGTTCGATTTTACTTTGCTTGTTTTTATATGTAGCTAGTCTAGTAACCTCTATTAGGTGTAGATGCAACCAGGGGTGGGATCTGCAGTGTACACGGAGGTTCGGTCTGTGACCGACTGTTGCAAAGTAAGAGTAGTGGACTTCTGTTCGCTCACTATAGGAGCAATGGAGGAGATATAGTGGCCCCTCGTACATGCCTTGAAGGCATCCCATACAGTGCCAGAGGAGGCAGACCCCATGTTCTGCTCCCAGTATGCCTCTAACAGGGGGGGTATTTTGTCAGCCAAGTCTGGATGAGAGACCCACTGGGAACCCAGCCTTCACAAGGCCGTGTTCCGAGAAGCCGGAGAGCGTAATACCTGGCAGATCTTTGCTCAGGCGTCCCTATTGTAGGGGGTCCCTATTCCCAATTATGTTCCTATCATGTCACCTAATCTCACGCTCTCCCAACGGAGACAACAGAGAAGCACGGAAAGGAGGCGCCTCTAGGTGCAATATGTATGAACACAGTTTATTAAATACAGCCAATTAAAAACTCACATGCTGTGGCATAGGACAAGGCACAATAAACATCCAAGTAAGGGGAATGGGAGAGAACACCAATCCAACCGGACATACAAGTGCGACGCGTTTCATTAGCTGGCAGGCTTCCGATGTTAGGGGAGGCTGCGCTACTTCCTCAGGCAATCAGGGGAGTGGATGTGCAAAACAAACTCATACACTCTCCTGACTGCCTGAGGAAGTAGCACAGCCTGCCAGCTAATGAAACGCGTTGCACTTGTATGAAGCCATCCCCCCGCGCCTGCCTGTTTGCGCTCCGGACCTCGCTCTGGACCAACGTGATGCTGAGCCGGCTCTCTCATTTGACGGCGACGAGGAACAGAGGACGCTGCTGCGGGACTGGAGTGTCCGGCCGGATTGGTGTTCTCTTCCCTTCGCCTTACTTGGATGTTTATTGCGCCTTGTCCTATGCCACAGCATGTGAGCTTTTAATCGGCTGTTTTTAATAAACGGTGTTCATACATAAAGAAGAATGCCTTCCACGGCGCGCTACCGTCCTGAATTCTGAAGAGGAAAAATATGTATATATGGGAATAGTGCATATATAATATGATGGACTTTATGAGCACACGCGAGACTAAAAGATATATTTGTAAAAAATTTAAATTTTAGTCTTACAATTCAGTTAAAAACATGTCTAAGAAAAATAGTACATAGGTTCTCATGTGACAAATGAGTGCTCGTTTGTCCCATGAGTACCTATGTACTGTTTTTAACTGAATTGTAAGAATAAAATTTAAATTTTTTTTACAAATATATCTTTTAGTTTCGTGTGTGCTCATAAAGTCCATCATATTCTATATTGACTATTTCCATATATACTTATTTTTCCTGTCTTCATACATATTGCACTTAGAGGTGCCCCCTTTCCTTGCTTCTTCCTTACAGTTACCAGTGAGCTCGGGTTCCAGCTCACTATGGATGGCAGCCTCCAGTGCTTCTGGCTATTGATGTATCCCTCAGTATGGACTATTTCCTATATCTATTTTGTAAGATTTAAATTTATTATTATGCTTTGTTTACTATGTTGAAGGACCAATTACTTTTGCTGTTGCACCTCATACTTGTACAACGGAGACAACAAGTGACTGTGCCCGTGTATATAATGTGAATGTCCTACACTGAAGAGCTCACTAAATGACGCTCTCTTGGGTTTCACAATTCAGTTGAATGTCTTGGTGGTTCCCCATCTTTGTGGTGAGCTGCCTAGCACAAGCCAACTGGGCTCTAGTTAATGGCTTCATCTGCGTTTTGATAACCTTTGAAAATCTGTGCCTCTACCACTTGGATGAGGGCACATTATGCTGGTATGGACTGTGGTCACCAACAAGGAACCCACCTTGGGAAATACCACGTGGCCATCGCTGGTTTAAAGGAAATTCTCCCCAATGGGACACAGTTGGGGAAAAAAAAAACCTGACAGGGGTTCAAACCGTTCCTTTGGCTTTAGCCCGTTCTTTGTATTTAACTTGAAAGTATAAATGAATATTTGTCATGTGCCCGCAGGTAATGAAGACAGCCAAAGTGGGAATGAAGGAGTATGAACTGGAGAGGTAAGTCATTTGTGAATGAATGCTCCTACAATTCAGAAAGTATTCCCATTAGCCGATGAGCCAGCTGGTGTCAGGACAGAGGAACGTAGCCTGTTAACTTTTGGGACGGATATCTGGGGAAGGTCTAGGTCAGGGATAAGCAATTAGCGGACCTCCAGCTGTTGCAAAACTACAAGTCCCATCATGCCTCTGCCTCTGGGTGTCATGCTTGTGGCTGTCAGAGTCTTGCTATGCCTCATGGGACTTGTAGTTCTGCAACAGCTGGAGGTCCGCTAATTGCATATTCCTGGTCTAGGGTGATGGGATGAGTGTTTGTATCTAGGCTTTTTATGACAACACGTTTGTCTGGGGCCTGTCACCATGTAGAGCTGGTGTCAGGAATCAGCAGCAGGAATGGCCAGATCTGTGTGGTTACAACTAGGAAACTGGGACAGGGTTACTACGCTTCAAGCAAGTTTGACAGTGAAACAAAATACATCCGAACACCGGCAACCAAAATACACAGCAAGCGTGAAAATACAAGTGAACCCTAAACCGAGTGTCAAAATACCTAACAACCTAACCACACTACAATGTGTACAAAATGAGGAACACAGGTCACAGGGTAAAACCTGGAGATGCAAGGAAAGGGGGGAATCAACAACAAGGGGTACAGGCAAGGCCGCTGATAAGGCAGTACAACCAGCCCTGTTGTACTGGGCCCAGGCCCCATCAGCTAAACAGGGGGACCCAGAGCAGCTTTAGTCTGGGTTCACACTATCTTTGCATGCGGCTCCACAGCAGGCGGTCCGGTGAGTCGCTGTTCACCGTTTCAGGTCTGATTTTAACCCGAATTTTGGGCTGAAAGGGACCAAAAGGCGCACAGGACCCCTGTGCAAATTCAACCCGGAGCCACAACGGAGGTATGTGAACCGGCTCCATAGAGAACCAGTCACAATCTCCTGCTGTTGCGAATTGGATGCGGTTCCCTGCATTGAATTCGCACTAGTGTGAACCCAGCCTGATTGTTCATTTCTGCTTAAATAAATAAATGGAAGACCACACCCCTGCTCCTGCTTGCTTACTAGGGTGTAACATAAATGTAAAGCAGGGTTCCGTGGAACCCTAGGGTTCCTCCAGAGGTTGCTAGGGGTTCCTTGAGCAGTGGTCAATTTCTACCTCTCAGATAAATTCCCAATGACACCATTGATCTTTTTAGCTATCTGTAAGGGGGGAATTCTTCCCAATGACCACAAGTGTAAGGAGCATTCTTCCCATTGGCCATCACACTAATGTATCATGAGTTGTAGATTTTTAATTTTTAGCAGGGGTTCCCCGAGACCGGAGAATTATTTCAAGGGTTCCTCGGTGTTGAAAAGGTTGATAAAGGCTGCTGTAAAGTGTAAGATAGTTTGCCTCAGCAAGATGTGATGTGATTTATAGAAATAGTATAATTGTGGATGTAGTTTAATTCTGTGTTATTAAAAATATATCATTCAATGGCAGCCATGCCATATGTCATTTCATTATCATTTAAATAGGACCAAGTCAGCTAAGGATCCAGTTGACACCTAGGTGGTAATAAAAATTCCCCAGCAGGGTAAGCAAAAAGTTGTCACCTTCTGGAAGCTTCAAACAGAAATCCCGGTCTCTCTGCCTACAGGTGTCGGCAGGGGGGCATGGGAAGGTCCTGAAGGGTCTACAAGCTTTGATTAGTATCAACAAATCAAAAGAATACATTTCATCTCTCATAAAAGCTGAAATATTAGCGGCAGAGAGATGAAAATAATTCCTTATGATCGTACGGGTGATGAGCTTCCAGTACATACCAAGCTGTATTTGTAGCTGGTTTCGGTTCCCAGAGAAACACACAAAACCGTTAGATGTCGCTGGGCCGGGGCAGGTAGATTGTGTTTGGCACTGTCACGAACAGAAAAAGGCACTGGTTTTGGAAATCCTATCCATGAACCAGCGGTCAGCGCTGTTCTGATCCGGTTCAACTGTTGGTCGTTTCAGAACATGAAACATCCTGTGGGCTTGGACTGGAATACTCCCCCAGGGTTCATTCGCCAGGGGCTAACGTCCAGCCCACATCCGTATTTCAAAAAATTGGGGAGTCTCCATGTTTCAGGTGTGCCTCTACGAAGTCCGTTCTAAACTGGGGGGCCTCCATAAATTCTTCGACATGTGGTAACGTAACGTTTTTTTTTTCTGTTTTTATTCCTTATTATTTTCATAGCTAATTGCCAATTGTATGTATTGTCTGTTTATCTTTTTGTATTTTTTGTAAATCCTTTATCTTTGTATATATTTTATGCACTGCCCACTTTCGGGATATTAAATGTTAAAATGAATAAGCTAGGACTCATATCTCTAGAGAGATTGTTGCATTTTAGTGCCTTAACTACTTCCCGACTGCGCGCCGTGTTTTCACGGCGGCAGTCGGGATGCTGAGCGCGAATCACCATAAATAGACGGCGATCTGCATTCAGCCACTAGGGGGCGCGCACCCACCGCACTCCTGAGGAGTGTGCCCGCGCCTCGGGCGGACCCGATGTCCGCTGGCGAGCCGCGATGAGCGGCTACAGGGAAAGAACGAGGAACCGCTGATGTAAACACAGCGGTTCCCCGCTCTGCTAGTAGGGGCATGGGAGATCTACTGATCCCTGTCACTGGGATCAGTTAGATCTCTCATGCCCATGTTAGCCCAACCCCCCCACAGCAAGAACACCTAGGGAACACAGTTACCCCCTAGCTCTCCCCTGCAGGTTAACCCCTTCACTGCCAATGACATTTATACAGTAATCAGTGGACATTTAAATTTCTGATCGCTGAATAAATGTCATTGGTCCCAAAAAAGTGTCAAAAATGTCCGACATGTCCGCTGCAATATCGCAGTCCCGCTAAAAATCGCAGATCGCCGCCATTACTAGTAAAAAAAAAAAATAAATAATAAAAACCCCAGAAATGAATTCTCATCATCCGTAAACGCGACCACTTTTGCGCAAACCAATCAATAAACGCCGATTGAGATTTTTTTTATCACAAATATGAGGAAGAATATAAATCGGCCAAAAACGGTGAAAAAAAATGTTTTTTTATATTTTTTTTTTTTGGATTTGAATTTTAGCAAAAAGTAAGAAATTTGGGTTTTTTTGCAAAATGGTCGCTCTTCTTTTGTTTATAGCGGCGATAAGAAATGACGCAGAGGCGATCAAATACCATCAAAAGAAAGCTCTATTTGTGGGAAAAAAAGGACACAAATTTCGTTTGAGTGCAAAGTCGCACGACTGTGCAATTGTCAGTTAAAGCGACGCAGTGCCGAATCGCAAAAAGTGCTCTGGTCCTAAAGGGGGAAATCCTTCCGGTTGGTAAGTGGTTAATACTCGGTTTAAGCTACATGCCAATCGGTGTGCTATTGTTCTGTGTGTGGGCAGATTGAATTCAGATTGTACTGCCAGACGGAGATCTGTGTGTGGTAGCTCAGCAGACCAGTCAGTCTGTGGACAAACTGTTGAGTGGGGGCAGGCTATTGTTTATGGTGTATCTAGTGTGTGGGTGTGGGGATGCTGGGAAGAGTGATTAACACTGGTGTTTAGCTTGTAGAATAGCTGGAGAAACCCTGGGAGTGTGTACTACTTGCTAGACTGTTCCCCAACCCTTAGAGTGCACCAGATTGTATGTAAGATTCGTATCTGCCTGTGTGTGGCAGTCTCCCTCTAGTGGTGGCTGAAGGTAGTGTGGGCTGTGGAAGTACAGTGAAGTCTTAATTCTCAGCATAAATTCCCTCATATAACCCCAGTCATGGAACGCACGTGGCGGTTAGCTAGTCACTGTGGGCGTGTGTGATCCGTGACACAGGGCCTACATTTCCCTGGGCCCCATCAGGTTAACAGAGGGGCCTAGGAGGTGGGAGCAGAGGAGGGACTTGTTTTCCATTTTCAAGGTGTAAGCAGATAAAGTCAGTGCTTCTTTTCCACTGCACCCTGTGGTATGTGGGGTGCAGGCAGCATTGGGGGGGCCATCAGGAGGGCTGTATGGGGCCCCATGATTTCTAACAGCGGTCCTGGGAGCAGGTACAACATAGCAAAGCGCAGGGTAAAGGTACAAGGCAGAATCAAGGCTCAGGATAATCAGCAAGCAAGTCCCTGGCTTGCAGGCAAAACACTGAAGGAAGAGGCACTAATAGGGGAGGAAACTGATTACTAGGATCTGCTGGCTGCTAGGAAGCACCCACTGGTGGACTAGTGAGCTGCTGCTGTGGGGATTTACTTTCTGCTACTAGAAAGAATGAGCCCTTTAGGAACTGACCAAACAGCCAACTAGTAGCCTTAATGCTGCCTGCACACTCAACTGGGACTATTCTCATGTGCACCAATCATACAACTGGGCCCCAACGCTAGCTAGCTGAAGAGTTAGGACTAAGACTTTTTATTTGTAGCTGCAACACTGAGACCCTCACCTATTGCTTATGCTAAGAGGTAAATCTCAGGGGGCATTGTACCATATCCTGGCCATTCTCCTGGCCATTCTCCTAGAGTGCATTCTAGACTAGCTATAGTAATAATATTTGCATGGCAGTTAATGTTTATATTCACTGTTAATTGTTGACTATGCTGATTCATGAGTTAATCCCAGTCTAGTGGTACAGAATAGTGTTGAGCGAACCCGGACTGTAACGTTCGGGTCCGTACCGAACTTTAGGGTGTCCGTGGCACGGACCCGGACCCGGACATTTCAAAAATCGTTCGGGTTCGGTCCGGGGTTCTGCTATTTTACTCCACGTGTTGAGAAGCTGCAGGGCAGCCAATCAACAAGCGTTTCACTGGTTTGCCCTTAGAAGCCATCACAGCCATGCCTACTAATGGCATGGCTGTGATTGGCCGGTGCATCATGTGACCCAGCCTCTTTATAAGCTGGAGTCACAGTGCTGCAGTCACATGCTCCTTGGGTTAGTATAGGGAAAGGTAGCTGACGGCGTGAGGGACAGATTTTAGCCATTTTAAGACCTGATCCTGCATCCTGAGATAGATTACTTTACTACTGCTGTCTGTGCTGTTGCTCTGAGGACAGATAGCAGAAATTAG
>BLSH010231764.1:93960-104677 GCA_018402905.1 Glandirana rugosa
GGGTTGGAGACTGTGAATGGAGGTGGGGGTGGGGGTGGGTGAGGGTGGTGGCTATGCAGTGGCAATTGGTGTAAATGGGGAGGTAGAAGAGGAATGGGCTGGGAGCCATGTTCCTCTGATGTGGAGTTTAGGTGATCTGGGGTTAGTGACCGGGAGCAGTTTGAGACATAAAAAGGGGGTGGGCGAGAGACAGTGGGGCCTGTGGGGGCAGGACTGGGTTGTGGAGAACATTAAGCCGGCTGGAGGTTTGCTGTTATATCTGCATTAAAAACAAAATAAAGTGGGCGCTGCGTGATTAGTTAGCAGCTAGCACATAGTGAATATATAACATTTAATATACAATAAAACAAAAAACGGTGTGGTTCTCAACTCCGGT
The DNA here is from genome assembly GCA_018402905.1 of Glandirana rugosa. NCBI lineage: Eukaryota > Metazoa > Chordata > Amphibia > Anura > Ranidae > Glandirana > Glandirana rugosa. The sequence continues at coordinate 94,337 of BLSH010231764.1, forward strand.
CCTCAGGACCCTCTAACAGGCCAGGTTTGCAGGATAACTGAAATACATCCCAGGTGATATCATTTGCTGCTCAGTGATTGCAGTATTCTAGTCTGCATCTCCCCAAGGTAATACTTAAAATCTGGCCTGTTGGTGGGTCCTGAGGACCGGGGTTGAGAACCATTGTTCTATTGGCTGGTGAGGGGGCGGAACAATGAGGGGAGAGGGAAGAGGATTGGTTGGAAGGTGGCAACATATAGGTGGCTGGCTTTGCCGCCATTAAGATAAATGTGAGAAGGGGGAGGAGTCGCGATGACGTCAGCGCACATCGGGATTCAGCTGATCTCCGCATCGATGCTGAATCGTGATGCGCTGATTATTTTCAGCACCCCTAGTGTGTATATAGAAAAGGATTAAAGCGCCATCTAATGGGCAGTTTATAAAATGTTACAGCTCACAGTACATATTTGGCCACATGCAAAATAATCTATATAGGTGTCCCGGTCCCGCCGATGATGGCAAATCAGGAACCCCTGGAGGTGCTCACAGGGCTGGAGGAGATGTAGAGGTTGTCTGCCCCCAAGCTGACATCACTTCTGCCCTATACCCATGGGGTGCCGGAACTTACCTCCAGCGGCCCTGATTTGCTATCATCGGCGGACTGGGACATTTATGTAGATTATTTTGCATGTGGCCAAATATGCACTGTTAAATCTAAAAAAAAATTTTTAAACGACCTACTAGATGGCGCTTTGATCCCTTTCTATGCACAGACACAGGAGCAGTGGGGAAAATTGCATGAGATTCAGGCACCGCATTACTGTTCATCGCATGCGATTCAGGCACCGCATTACTGTTCATCGCATGCCATTCAGGCACCGCATTACTGTTCATCGCATGCCATTCAGGCACCGCATTACTGTTCATCGCATGCGATTCTATGCAGCGCGATTTGCGGCAATTTTTTTTGTATTGACGCAAATCGCACCGCAGAGTTTTGGTACTTGGTATCGACGAGTACTTGACCAAAAGTTTCGGTACTCGCCGATTAAAAAAACGGTATTGGTGCAACCCTCATTTTTTTATTTTTTTTTTTTTTTTTTTTTTTAAATGGGCATTTACAACCATTTTAACACTGGAGTACTGCAGAAATCTGGAAGAAATACACCAAGAACAATACATAGATTTAGACAATATTTGCTAATCCCGGAGTTCAGCTTTAACCTACTGAGCCGCCCGTTGGCAGCAAGCAAAGCAAAGAGCCTAAACCCACCGAAAAATCACCGTTTTGACACGCCTGCCCTACAGCGCGATCTTTCCTGCGTGTTCCCAACTTTTCCTGCATGTATCCGTTCAATCATTGCAACTTTCCGGTACTTTGCAAACCAGGACAGACCAATTCGCCCATAAACTGAGTCATCCCTGACTCCTCATCCGCTTTCTTCCCTTTCGCTGAGATGGGCTGAAACAGTGTTGCCAACCGCCAGTAAATTTACTGACAGTTTGTAAAAATCAGTGATTTTTACAACTGTCTATAAATATCAGCATCTGATAATTTGTCGTGCTGTGCTGACTTTTTAGGTGTAAACCGGGCAAACTACTTGATATGGGTATTGTCAGTGTTTCCATGTTGTGTTTAAATATCAATGGTCTTAGTTTTTAATAGGAGTTCAGTTATTTTTTAGGTTGTCAGTAAAAAATGTGCTCCGCCAGTAAATTGTCCATGTTTTGCCAGTAAAAAATGCTGCGGGAGGTTGGCAACACTGGGCTGAAATTACCTTCAAGGCGCATGCGGCGTTGGAAATGGAGGAAAAAAAAACGCATATTTGAGTCCTGCAAAAAAAAATATTACTTTGGCCAAAACCCATTGTTGAATAATAAAAGGTCCCCTCAGGACGAGGCAACATCTGTTGAATAATCGCCGCGCGAAAGAGAATAGGCAACAGCGCGGTCCTGCAGCGACCGGAGACGGCGGACGTGTCTGCGTTCGGAGAGGAGGCCGATTCCGCTCCTTGCCGTATTCGAGTGCAAATACAAGGGACCCGCGATCGTTCCCTGCGGGAGCAATTATTTTGCTTGGTGTGCCCCCCCCTCGCTATACTGAATGCTACCAACTGTCAAAGGGAGCTTTAACCCCTGTTAGTCTTAAATCACTCTTGTCTGGAAGGATTGGGAGCCTTCGGAGACTGCAATGATGGGAAGATTCGATCGTATTCACAGTGTGCCGATGGGGCGGAGAGAGGATCTGAAGGCGATGAAGCAGAAGAGTGAACGGCAGAGCATTTATCCTGATTTTCTTTCCCCCGTAGAGACACTTTGAGACGCTAACGAGATGGGGGTGACGCTGGGGAGCGTTTATACTTCCATTCTTAAAGTGACACTAAAGCAGTGGTTCTCAACTCCGGTCCTCGGGACCCACTAACAGGCCAGGTTTGCAGGATAACTGAAATGCATCACAGGTGATATCATTTGCTGCTCAGTGATTGCAGTATTCTAGTCTGCATCTCCCCAAGGTAATACTTAAAATCTGGCCTGTTGGTGGGTCCTGAGGACCGGAGTTGAGAACCACTGCACTAAAGGATCGATTTTGTTTTTAAAAAAAAATTTATGATAATAAAAACGTATGCTTACGTGCTCTGTGTAATGGTTTTGCACAGAGCAGCGTCGATCCTCCTCTTATCGGGTTCCCCTGCCCGCGCTCCTGGCTCCTCCTCTTTAGCGAGTCTTTCTATGAGGACACTTGTGCAGGAAGAAGGGGATTGCAGGGTTATAGCCTACTATTGCTGGACTGTAATGGGATGACTTGAGACAAAGGCCATGAAATTATAAAAAATATAGCTTTATTGATAATTTAAAATTCCAAGGAATCATGTATAAAAGAAGATATACAATATATTAAATATCAAAAAAAATTATATTATGATATGATACAATAGCCTTCTAACACCTATCATACTTCTATAAAAGTAAGCTTAGGGTGTACAGGTAGCTCAATCTTTCAAGGGTCAACGCGTTTCGCTGGATTGCGTAGCTTCTTCAAGATCCATAGGTTGAGTATCATATTCTGCATAATATAATATGAATACAAGTTAGCAGGGGTAGGCAACCTGAGGCCCTCCAGCTGTTGTAGAACTACATTTCCCATGAGGCATTGCAAGGCTGACGGGTACAATTACTCCCAGAGGCATGATGGGACTTGTAGTTTTGCGACAGCAGGAGGACCGCAGGTTGCCTACCCCTGCAAGTTAGTGTGCACATAATTCTTTTCCAATGTGTTCACTCTTGTTTTAAGATTACAATATTGTCAGGAAACATCTGCTGCCTCTAGAATGCCTATGCTCGGGCGCACGTAGCGTGCGTGTTTGCACGTTCGGGTGCTTCTAGGCGTGCGTGTGCGCCGGCAATAGCGCCAATAGCGGCCATTTAAGCGGACAGCACCAGGAAGCAAGTGCTGTCCATTCTACAGCATTACCTGTGTCCCCAGCTTTGAGTTTACTTGAGCTTCCTGTGACCCCGGCCTGTCTCCCGTTTCTGCTTGTCTTCCGCCTGCACCAACCCCGACTTGCCTACGACCACTCTTCTGTCTCATCCCTGTGTACCATGCTGCCAGCCAGTTGACGACCCTGCTTGCACCAGACTACTCTCTTGCCTGCTCCATCTGTACCACGCTGCCCGCCTGTTGCCAACCCGGACTGAACCACTACACTACCATCCACGCACGAGCCCAGAGGAACCGTCCACGCTTGCACCAGTGACCCAACCAGTGGTCGTTTTTGTATTTATAATAGTTGAATTTAATCCATTTTGGAATAAGGCTGCAACATAACAAAATGTGGAAAAAGTGGAGCACTGTGAATACTTTCCGGATGCACTGCACACACACCCACCCTTCACATTACTGTGTGTCAGGAGCGTGCGCAAAATCGTATACTTTCCCGACATTCACAAAAACCGGCTGCTGCGATCAGGGGTGCTATAAACGCTTGCCCTATGTTTCTCACAGGTAGGGCATCCCAGTGAAAAACAATGGACTGCCCTCCACACGACTCAATGTAAAACTCATGCAACGCATGTGCGCAGAAGTGCGAACCAAGTCTCCTCCATTCGCATCTCACAGTCCTATGGAGAGCGTTAGCGCAGATTTCATTTAGGTAGCCCATTTTTTAATGTATTGTTGGTGCACCAAAAACGGTCCAGAAAGCGCACTTTTCCTCATCGCAGTGCCACAACGCACACTGGCGTGTTATTGGTATTATTGGCGTCAATGCATTGTAACAGAGGCGCGTTGCAGGCTTTTTAGGGGTTTGCAGTGTCATTCAAAATGGATAATGCATTGCTGTTTGCATGGTACTACTCTGCGGCGTTGTAATGCCGGTCTTTAACCACTTCAATACCGGGCCTATTTTTTGGACTTGGTGTTTACAAGTTAAAATCATTTTTTTTTTTGCTATAAAATTACTTAAAACCCCCAAACATTATATATTTTTTTTTCTAACACCCTAGAGCAGGGGGTAGGCAACCAGTAGCCCTCCAGCTGTTGTGGAACTACATTTCCCATGAGGCATTGCAAGGCTTGTAGCTATAATTACTCCCAGAGGCATGATGAGACTTGTAGTTCTGCAACAGCTGGAGGGCCCCAGGTTGCCTACCCCCAGGGCCGGCTCTACCACTAGGCAGAGTAGGCGGCCGCCTAGGGCGCACTGCCACCTAGGGGCGCCTGGCCACTGTTGATCTGTCCCTGGCTGGTCTGCATTGATTCATGTAAAAACTGACACTGTCTGACTGAGATGAGATTGTATTATCACATGCTATTTGCAAATGTATATAGAAATAGTGACTGATCTTCCAAATACCCCCCCCTCCGCCCCCACCCTCTTGAGGCTGTATTTGATGAGCACAGGTGAAGCTGTATTTGATGGGCACAGGTGAAGCTGTATTTGATGGGCACAGGTGAAGCTGTATGTGATGGGCACAGGTGAGGCTGTATGTGATGGGCACAGGTGAGGCTGTATTTGATGGGCACAGGTGAGGCTGTATTTGATTGGCGCTGATCAGGCTGCAATTCATTGGCACTGATTAGGCTGGGCAGGGGAAAGGGGGTGGGGCCAAGGGGGCAACAAAATGAGGTTTTGCCTAGGGTGTCAAAAATCCTTGCACCATCCCTGCCTACCCCTGCCCTAGAGAATAAAATGGTGGTTGTTGCAATACTTTTTGTCGCACCGTATTTGCGTAGCGGTCGTACAAGCGCAATTTTTTTTGGAAAAAATTCACTTTTTTTGAGTTAAAAAAATAAGACAACAGTAAAGTTAGCCCAATTTTTTTCCATGCTGTGAAAGAGGATGTTACGGCGAGTATATTGATACCCAACATGTTATGATTCTAAATTGCGCCCGCTCATGGAATGGCGACACACTTTGGCACTTAAAAATCAACAATGGCGACATTTAAAAATTCCTACAGGTTAGCAGTTTTGAGTTACAGAGGAGGTCTAGTGCTAGAATTATTGCTCTCACTCTAATGATCGCGGCGATACCTCACATGTGTGGTTTGAACACCGTTTTCATATGCGGGCCGGACTTATAAATGCGTTCACTTCTGCGCGCCACCTCGGCGAGATGGGGTGCTTTCATTTGGTTTTTTTCTCATTTTCTTATTTATTTTACTTTTTATTTTTACACCGTTCTTTAAAAAAAAAAAATGTGATCACTTTTATTCCTATTACTAGAAATGTAAACATTCCATGTGATAGAAAAAAGCATGACAGGACCTCTTAAATATGAGATCTGGGGGTCAAAAAGACCTCCCCTCCCCCCACATCTCATATTTACAGTAAAATGCAAAAAAAAAAAAAAAAATGACAGTTAACCACTTCAGCCCCGGAAGGATTTCACACTTTAGGACCAGAGCACTTTTTGCGATTCAGCACTGTGTCGCTTTAACTGACAATTGCGCAGTCGTGCGACGTTGTACCTAAACAAAATTTGTCCTTTTTTTCCCACAAACAGAGCTTTCTTTTGGTGGTATTTGATCACCGCTGCGTCATTTCTGATCGCCGCTATAAACAAAAGAAGAGCGACAATTTTGCAAAAAAAAAACCCGAATTTCTTACTTTTTGCTAAAATAAAAAAAAAATACAAAAAAACATTTTTTTTCATCGGTTTTGGCCGATTTATATTCTTCCTCATATTTGTGATAAAAAAAAAATCGCAATCGGCGTTTATGGATTGGTTTGCGCAAAAGTGGCCGCGTTTACGGATGATGAGAATTAATTTCTGGGGTTTTTATTTATTTATTTATTTTTTACTAGTAATGGCGGCGATCTGCGATTTTTAGCAGTACTGCGATATTGCAGCGGACATGTCGGACCATTTTGACACTTTTTTGGGACCATTGGCATTTATACAGCGATCAGTGCTATAAAAATGCATTGATTACTGTGTAAATGCCATTGGCAGTGAAGGGGTTAACCTGTAGGGGGCGCTCTAAGGGTTAACTGTGTTCCCTGGGCGTTCTAACTGTATGGGGGCTGCCCTGGCTGGGGAAAGGGGATGATCACGGCTTCCATATAGAGGAAGGCTGTGATCACAGCCCTTCCCCCCCCTCACAGAACGGGGATCCATGTTCACATGCACCGACCTCCGTTCTTTCAGTGCTGGGGGGCATCGCGGGTAGCCAGCGGAGATCGAGTCCGCCGCACCCGCTCCCTGGCCCCCCCTGAACACAGTGAGCGCGCAGGCGCGCCTCCAGCGGCGCACGCTAACAGTGCGTGATATCGCAGCCGCCGTCGTATGACGGCGATTTGCGATATCGAGCCACCTTGTCGCCGTCAACCTGTGGTTGGCGGTCGGCAAGTGGTTAAAAAAAAAAAAACGGGCCCTTTCAGACCGTTGGGCGGAAGCGACTTGTGACCTCGCTTCCGCCCTGCAATGTCATGGAGCCGAGTGGGCGGCATCTTCCGCTCACTCGGGTTCCTGTGCAGGGAAGGGTTGGACCCGATCATCTCCGCCGCTGCCGACGGTCCGGTAAGTGGCAGAGATGGCGGCAAAGTGGTGGGTGGGGGCACCTCTCCTGCCACCGATAAAAGTGATCTAGCGGTGAATCCACCACTAAGACGCCGGCTCTAAAAAAACGGTATCTGAATGGTGCCTTTAGCTGAAGGCAACTTTCAGATCTCTCCACTCAAACTCAAGGACTTCATATGACGTCCGGCGGTATTAAAGTGGTTGCCATGAGTTGACCACTTTAAGGAGATGCTGGTCCTGGTCAGGAAGGAGGGACGATTGGATCTCATCAGGGACAACCAAGCATGTTACGGGGGACAGGTCTACCCTTCATCGGGGCTGAAGATCGCTGGTAATCTGGTGGTCTCCGGTTTAAACAATCAACCTAAAATTCCCAGCATCAGGAAAGCTCACAAAGTCTAGAAAACGCGTTGGCAAACTTTTGCCGCCCGCCAACTTTTTTTTTCTCGGTGACTGTGAAATCGGCTTTGATGGCTTTGGAAATTGTAAGAGAAATGTATTTATGGATTTCATCAGAAGTGGGGAGAGCAGAGCCAGGACTGGGAAGAGGTTGGCGGTGAGGACGCTCGGAGACATTGCCTGGTGGCTACAACTTCAAACGGCGGAGAGTAATGGCTTCTCAGCATGAGGCCGAGAAATTCTAATGAGATAACAACCGGAGTCGCCTCGTACAGGAGGCCGGCCGGGGAATGGATATCGCTTTAATGCCAGCCGGGTAGATGCCTTCCATCGGTCAGGAAAAGAGCCCGGTCACGTCTCGTGGATTTGCGTCTTTCCACACCATATGTGGTCTACAGAAGTCCAATCATTGGCCTCTGACCAGCCTACAAATGACCTAGTGGCTGGGTTTGTGCTGGCGATGTGACTAGCCGGAGCCTCTCTGGTGGTAAGTGGGTCATGTATGAGATAAAAGGGAATATAGCGAGGCACGTGGTCATGGGCGTCCGCAGTTAGGGGCAAGGGGGGGCAATTGTCCCCCCCTGGAATCAGGGATCAGAATAGGGGTTCCCCATTAGGTCCTTATCCTCTTGGGCCATGTATGCAGTCTCTGACTGTCTCCTGTGCTATGTCTGCAGTCTCTGACCATCTCCTGTATCATGTCTGCAGTCTGACTGTCTCTTGTATCATGTCCGCAGTCTCTGACCGTCTCCTGTACCATGTCTGCAGTCTCTGACTGTCTCTTGTATCATGTCTGCAGTCTCTGACCATCTCCTGTGCTATGTCCGCAGTCTCTGACCGTCTCCTGTACTATGTCCGCAGTCTCTGACCGTCTCCTGTACTATGTCCGCAGTCTCTGACCGTCTCCTGTACTATGTCCGCAGTCTCTGACCGTCTCCTGTACTATGTCTGCAGTCTCTGACCGTCTCCTGTATCATGTCTGCAGTCTGACTGTCTCTTGTATCATGTCCGCAGTCTCTGACCGTCTCCTGTACTATGTCTGCAGTCTCTGACCATCTCCTGTACTACGTCTGCAGTGTCTGACCATCTCCTGTACTACGTCTGCAGTCTCTGACCGTGATAATGTAATTATGACATTGTCAAAAAGGGGCAGAGCATGGATGACCTTGAAATTATGCCCCCCCCCCTGGAAAAAGTTCTGCGGACGCCCATGCACGTGGTTAAAGCTGAACGCTGGGCATTGCAAATCTTGGTGTGCTTTCTGGTGTTCTTCCTGATCTCTGCAAACTTTGCCTCTGTGCAGGAGCTTCCTGTGATGAGGACAGGCAGTACAGCCAGCCTCCCTGTACTGGGCCCGGGCCCCATTAGTTCAAAAGGGGGGCACCGGGCACCAGCTGGGCAGGTATGGGAAATATATAGATAATTATTGCCTTTGACGTATGTTGGTCAGCGCCCTAATATTTCAGAAATATTGAGTTCATATTATAGCTTAGGCGATTTTTAGGTGCAGCGACCAGTTGCATATTTAGTGGCATATCATTTGTATGCAATTTTTTATATAATTTTGTGTAATTTTTATAAGTTTTATGCACTTAACTGTCACTATTTTTGGTGTGGCGCATCTTTTTACATATTCAAGATTAGTACAGCCAGGCTTCCTGTACTGGGCCCGCGCCCCATCAGTTCAAAAGGGGGGCCTGGGCACCTGCTGGGCAGGAGGGCCGGCTATACTGTCTTATTGCCGACACCGAACCTCTTCTGCCTCCCCCTGCAGTGCTGCCAGCTTCTCCTCTTTTTTTCTTCCTCTGGCTGCACTGCAGGGGGAATGTGCCCTTTCCATCTGCTGTCCAGACCCCTGTGCCCCCTTCCCCGACAGCGCTGCCAGCTCCCCTCCTCTCTTCTCCCCTGGCAGCTGCTATGGGCACACAGGAGGGATGTTTCAGGATGGAGAGCGGGGGAAGGGGTGGTAAATAGGTCATTTACTGGCTCCTTCCTTTCAAGGGGTTAACTGTGCTCCCTCACTGTGTTCTAACTGTGGGGGGGGGGCAGGGCTGGAAGGGACAGAACAGATCTCACTGATACAGTGACAGGAATCAGTAGATCTGTCATGCCCCCCTTCACAGAACGGGGAACCGCCGTGTTTACATCGGTGGTTCCCCGTTCCGGCTCTCTGCTAGACAATCGCGGGTCTCGGGCGGACATCAAGTCCGCCCGACCTGCAGGCACGCTCACGTAGTGTGCGGCAGGTGCGGAAGCGCTGCCAGCGGCTGCGAGGATGCGCAGGGAGCACGCAAAGGGGCGGACATCAATTGACGGCGCCCCGGCAAAGGAGATGCGCGCTGGAGCCATCAATCGGCTATAGCGCAGATCTGAAGTGGTGTCGCCCCTCACACCAATCACTTGCATTGCACGGCAATCATGGGTTTAAATCAACTGGTAAGGAGGTCACCACCTGTCAAACACACTCAGATCATGAGGGTCAGCAGTGCCTGCTGCACTTGTGGAGAAGCCTTTAGTTACCCCGTGGTTGAGTTGTGAGTCTTACTGCCCCCAATCCCTACCCCCTTTAGCTGCTGAGGCAGCAGCCAAAGTTGTACACATTCTGCAGCAGGAATAAATCCCCCTGTGGCTTTTGGGGAATGCTACCGCCTGCCAATTACCACCCATTCAAGTCAATGGGGGCCACTCTGCAGATTATCCAGAATCGTGCAGCTCTACTACACACCCACCACCTTCCCACCCACCACCACCCATCCACCACCAATCCATCCACCACCAATCCACCCACCACCAATCCACCCACCACCTTCCCACCCACCACCACCCATCCACCACCAATCCATCCACCACCAATCCACCCACCACCAATCCACCCACCACCTTCCCACCCACCACCACCCATCCACCACCAATCCATCCACCACCAATCCACCCACCACCA
>BLSH010231764.1:105207-115998 GCA_018402905.1 Glandirana rugosa
CCACTTGTCCAGCAGCGACGCGGGTGCATGCCGAGCGTCTCTTGCCTCGTGTCCTGCGATGTTGGATGATTTGTTTCATCCCTGTGTATCCCCTCAGGCCGGTCACTTCACTGGGTATATGGAAGGGGTTACAACCACTTTTAAGTATCGCATGCAACGTTTCTCTTATTAAAGTTGTAAGTAACATTTTATATCTTCCGGCATTGAAAATGTGACCATCTGCTGTTGTGATGATCACTTTGGGCCTGATGTATAATGAATGCCGCAGACGAGTCATTGTAACCAATCGGAAACCGACTTTCCTTCGCCAACTGTCATCCCCCCAGCCCAGATTGTCATCTGACTGGTTGTCGTTGATTAGTTTGAGACAGTTGTCGCCTCTAACAGTTTTATCCATCTGTCCCTTTTTCTATGATACGGAGCCGCGCGGCGTCCTGTGCTCCGTTCTCTGCGAGCCGTACGTGGGCGCAGCGACGACCTGTTCACCTCCAGAGTCTAATTTATACCTGACCGTTCGGAAATGTCAAGTGAAAGTCTGGCCCAACGTGTCGCCGTTTTTTTTTTTTTTATTATTATTTTTAAGATAAAAGATACGGAATACATTGTAACAGTTTGATTCTAATATAGTAACACCTGCTGTTTGTTCCAATCTCCGGAACTCCAACGGAACAACCGAGGCTCAGAAGCCGCATTCGTTTTCTCTGAGGTCAGTTAATGTCACCCAGAGGCTGTGAGCTTTGGTTAACCACTTCAGCCTCGGGAGGATTTACCCACTTAATGACCAGGCCACATTTTTTTTGCGATACAGCACTGCGTCGCTTTAACTGACAATTGCGCGGTCGTGCGACGACGTACCCAAACTAAATTGCTGTCCTTTTTTTCCCGCAAATAGAGCTTTCTTTTGGTGGTATTTGATGATCTCTGTGTCATTTCTGATCGCCGCTATAAACAAAAGAAGAGCGAAAATTTTGCAAAAAAAAAAAAACTATATTTCTTACTTTTTGCTAAAATCCAAATCCAAAAATATATATATATAAAAAACATTTTTTGCATCAGTTTTGGCCGATTTATATTCTTCCTCATATTTTTGGTGGAAAAAAAATCGCAATCGGCGTTTATTGATTGGTTTGTGCAAAAGTTGCCGCGTTTACGAATGATGAGAATTAATTTATGGGGTTTTTATTTTTTTTCTGTTTCTTACTGGTAATCTGCGATCTGCGATTTTTAGCGGTACTGCGATATTTCAGCGGACATGTTGGACCATTTTGACACTTTTTTGGGACCATTGGCATTTATACAGCGATCAGTGCTATGAAAATGCATTCATTACTGTGTAAATGTCACTGGCAGTGAAGGGGTTAACCTAGAGGAGGCGCTCTAAGGGTTAACTGTGTTCCCTCAGTGTGTTCTAACTGTATGGGGGCTGGGCTGGTTGGGGGAGGGGAGTGATCACGGCTCCCATATACAGGAAGCCTGTGATCACATCCCTTCCCCCTCTGTCAGAATGGAGATCCGTGTTTACTTACACCGACCCCCGTTCTGTCACTCCGGGGGGGGGGGCGGTCGCGGATAGTCGGCGGACATTGAGTCCTCTCTACCCGCTCCCTGCCCCCTTCTCCCCCGGAACACAGTGCGCGATCTCGCAGCCGCCGTCACCTGACGGCGATTTGCGATATTGAACCAAGTTTGCCGCCATCAAGCCACGGCGGGCAGTCAGCAACTGGTTAACACAGGCTTAAGGGGTCAGGAGTAATGAATGCAGAGTGCAGGGGTCAGTAGTTTCTAACGCAGAGGTATGTAATGCAGAGTGCAGGAGTCGGGGGTATGTAATGCAGAGTGCAGGAGCCGGGGGTATGTAATGCAGAGTGCAGGAGCCGGGGGTATGTAATGCAGAGTGCAGGAGCCGGGGGTATGTAATGCAGAGTGCAGCAGCCGGGGGTATGTAATGCAGAGTGCAGGAGCCGGGGGTATGTAATGCAGAGTGCAGGAGCCGGGGGTATGTAATGCAGAGTGCAGGAGCCAGGGGTATGTAATGCAGAGTGCAGGAGCCAGGGGTATGTAATGCAGAGTGCAGGAGCCAGGGGTATGTAATGCAGAGTGCAGGAGCCAGGGGTATGTAATGCAGAGTGCAGGAGCCAGGGGTATGTAATGCAGAGTGTAGGAGTCAGGAGTATGTAATGCAGATTGCAGGAGCCAGGGGTATGTAATGCAGAGTGTAGAGGTCACGCGTAAGTATCAGCAGGGGTCAGGGAATTTGATGCAGGAAAGGTTTGAACCCCTCATAATGGGCACATCAGGTGTGCAGACCATGGAATTCGGTGCAGGAAAGGTTTGAACCCCTCATAATGGGCACATCAGGTGTGCAGACCAGTGAATTCAATGCAGGAAAGGTTTGAACCCCTCATAATGGGCACATCAGGTGTGCAGACCAGGGAATTTGATGCAGGAAAGGTTTGAACCCCTCATAATGGGCACATCAGGTTTGCAGACCAGGGAATTTGATGCAGGAAAGGTTTGAACCCCTCATAATGGGCACATCAGGTGTGCAGACCAGTGAATTTGATGCAGGAAAGGTTTGAACCCTTCATAATGGGCACAGCAGGTGTGCAGACCATGGAATTCGGTGCAGGAAAGGTTTGAAGCCCTCATAATGGGCACAGCAGGTGTGCTGACCAGGGAATTTGATGCAGGAAAGGTTTGAACCCTTCATAATGGGCACATCAGGTTTGCAGACCAGGGAATTTGATGCAGGAAAGGTTTGAACCCCTCATAATGGGCACATCAGGTGTGCAGACCAGTGAATTTGATGCAGGAAAGGTTTGAACCCTTCATAATGGGCACAGCAGGTGTGCAGACCATGGAATTCGGTGCAGGAAAGGTTTGAAGCCCTCATAATGGGCACAGCAGGTGTGCTGACCAGGGAATTTGATGCAGGAAAGGTTTGAACCCTTCATAATGGGCACATCAGGTTTGCAGACCAGGGAATTTGATGCAGGAAAGGTTTGAACCCCTCATAATGGGCACATCAGGTGTGCAGACCAGTGAATTTGATGCAGGAAAGGTTTGAACCCTTCATAATGGGCACAGCAGGTGTGCAGACCATGGAATTCGGTGCAGGAAAGGTTTGAAGCCCTCATAATGGGCACAGCAGGTGTGCTGACCAGGGAATTTGATGCAGGAAAGGTTTGAACCCCTCATAACGGGCACAGCAGGTGTGCAGACCCGGGAATTTGATGCAGGAAAGGTTTGAACCCTTCATAATGGGCACAGCAGGTGTGCAGACCAGGGAATTTGATGCAGGAAAGGTTTGAACCCCTCATAATGGGCACAGCAGGTGTGCAGACCAGGGAATTCGATGCAGGAAAGGTTTGAACCCCTCATAATGGGCACAGCAGGTGTGCAGACCAGGGAATTTGATGCAGGAAAGGTTTGAACCCCTCATAATGGGCACAACAGGTGTGCAGACCAGGGAATTTGATGCAGGAAAGGTTTGAACCCTTCATAATGGGCACAGCAGGTGTGCAGACCAGGGAATTTGATGCAGGAAAGGTTTGAACCCCTCATAATGGGCACAGCAGGTGTGCAGACCAGGGAATTCGATGCAGGAAAGGTTTGAACCCCTCATAATGGGCACAACAGGTGTGCAGACCAGGGAATTTGATGCAGGAAAGGTTTGAACCCCTCATAATGGGCACATCAGGTGTGCAGACCAGGGAATTCGGTGCAGGAAAGGTTTGAACCCCTCAAAATTACACACAGTCGGTGTGCAGACCAGGGAATTTGATGCAGGAAAGGTTTGAACCCCTCATAATGGGCACAGCCTTAGGTGTGCAGAACTGGAAACTAAGCCAGCATCCACCCAAGTATCATTTTTAGGTGGGCTGACCCTTTAAGTAGAAATTCCATGCTCAACCCTAGAACTATTTCTGTGAGACTCTCATATTAAGGCATTCGGATGGAAACTGTTGGTCTTGGCTGGGCTTTCCGTCCTGAGTCCCAGCTGAACCAAAATTGTAAAATTGCTTTTCTGTTCCTCATTCTTAATTCTCCTAACGATTATTCGTTCTTCTTCTCTGTACAAAGGATTGTTACTAAGGGAACGAGGCTCTTAATTTAACCCATTGTATAACATCTCCAAATTATCAGAGCTACCAATTTGTGTCCGATGTCCTTCAGATGGACATCCATCACCGAGACGTTTATTCATTTACACCGGGGCCGCCGCTAATGCGCCTTTCACGCCGAATCCACGGAGCTCGGCGTGCGATCCGATTGTTTATCTTCCCCGCATTAACACCCCGCTCGGATCCTAATCGCTTTTGGGACTCCCGTTCTCCTCCGGATCTTCAAGCTTCGATCGCTTAACCGCCGTTGACCTTGAGACGTTCGTTAGCATCACTCGGCGCGAGACATCAATGCGCAACGTGAAACCAGAAAGTGCGAAATGATTTGGGCAGCAGACGGCGCGCGTTCTGTTTCAGAAATTAAAAGTTATTTATGACGTTTTAAAGATCCGCCGTCTCTCTGTGTCTCCTCAAATCGCCTCCCCGGTCTCTAATGACCATTAATAACATCTGTTCCGCGTCACCCCGCGTTCCGAACGAAAATCAATCACGGCCCATTCGCATCTCGCGAGGAAAATCAAAATTGGCATGTTTTATTGATGGCGCGGCTACCCGTCAAGTCGCTTGAGGACAAAACCTGAGCGGCAGAAGTGCGAGGCGAAAGGGAACGGCGGTTTTGTTTCGTAGAATTACTCGACCGCTTACGCCTGTTTAGCCGTAAATCGCCGGCTGCTTTCTTCTCGCACCAGAAATTGACAAAGCGATATGTATTTTTAATGGAATGGATGGTTTTCATAGCGGCCCGTTGTTAATAAAATATCAGCTCTCATTTTATTGATGTCGTAGGAAATGCCCCGAACAGGATGGGGCCGCGACCTAGCCTCAGGGTTCTCCAGGATCTTTGATTTCTTGATAGATGATGATGATATCAATTGCGATTTTATACTCGTATCTCTTTGTACTTTGTTTTTATTTGAAATGTACGTTCCCTGTGTGTATCAGACCTAACAGTCATACACATGTGGAAAAAATTAAAGGCGTGTCCCACTTTTTTCACCCATTTTGCTAAAACAAAGAATGTGTATTAAAGAGGAAGTAAACCCAGATTAGGTTTACTTAATATAACCCTGTAAAGTAGAAGAATAATGGGCTACTATGCATGGCATAGTAGCCCATTATGTGCCACTTTCCTGCAAACGAAGCCTGCGGCGTCCAGCGATGTCCCCGCTCCAGGCCGCGTCCATCTACTGCCCCTCTTCCTACCGGGGCTGCGATCTCCGGCTCTGTGACTGGCCGGAGTTGCGTGACGTCACTCCCACGCATGCGCGCAGGAGCCACCAGTCACGGCACAGGGTCAGTGGAGGAATGATGTTGGCACATGCAAAACACTGCATATCTCCTGAACCATGCAGGTTTGGGAGATATACAGGGCACCTACAGGTCCAGGGGTGTCCAAACTATGGCCCTCCAGTTGTTCTGGAACTACAATTCCAATCATGCCTGGTTATGTCTGTGAATGTTATAATTTTACAATGCCTCATGGGACTTGTAGTTCTGCAACAGCTGGAGGGCCGTAGTTTGGTCATCCCTGATAGGCCTTATTCTAGGCTTACCTGTAGGTTAAAGTGGTTATCACAGGTTGACAACCACTTTAACCACTTCAGCCCCGGAAGGATTTCCCACTTTAGGACCAGAGCCCTTTTTGCGATTCGGCACTGCGTCGCTTTAACTGACAATTGCGCGGTCGTGTGACGTTGTACCCAAACGAAATTTGCGTCCTTTTTTTCCCACAAACAGAGCTGTCTTTTGGTGGTATTTGATCCCCTCTGCGTCATTTCTGATCGCCGCTATAAACAAAAGAAGAGAGACAATTTTGCAAAAAAACCCAAATTTCTTACTTTTTGCTAAAATACAAATCAAAAAAAAAATACAAAAAAAATTTTTTTTCACCGTTTTTGGCCGATTTATATTCTTCCACATATTTGCGATAAAAAAAATCGCAATCGCCGTTTATTGATTGGTTTGCGCAAAAGTGGCCGCGTTTACGGATGAGAATTCATTTTTGGGGTTTTTATTTATTTATTTTTTTTTTATTAGTAATGGCGGCGATCTGCGATTTTTAGCGGTACTGCGATATCGCGGCGGACATGTCGGACCATTTTGACACTTTTTTTTGGACCATTGGCACTTATACAGCGATCAGTGCTATAAAAATGCACTGATTACTGTGTAAATGCCATTGGCAGTGAAGGGGTTAACCTGCAGGGGGCGCTCTAAGGGTTAACTGTGTTCCCTGGGCGTGTTCTAACTGTGGGGGGACTGCCCTAGCAGGGGAAGGGAAGCGATCACAGCTTCCATGTAGAGGAAGCCTGGGATCACAGCCCTTCCCCCTCTCACAGAACGGAGGTCCGTGTTTACTTACACAGACCTCCGTTCTTTCACTCCGGGGGGGGGCATCGCGGGTAGCCGGCGGCAATCGAAGCCTCCGCACCCGCTCCCTGGACCCCCCCGAACACAGTGAGCGATCTCGCAGCCGCCGTCAGATGACGGCGATTTGTGATATCGCACCACTTTGTCGCCGCCAACCTGCGGTTGGCGGTCGGCAAGTGGTTAAATATTTTTTTTTTTTTTTTTTGCATTGGACCATTGCAACCTCAACTATTGCAATGCACAGCCTCCTACAGACTTTTCCTCCAGCCCCAGGTCCATACAGAGGAACTGACTTCTGGTTATGGAACTGGAGGAAGTACAGTGGGGGAAAATTATGATTTGATCCCCTGCAGATTTTGTAAGTTTGCCCGCTTACAAAGAAATGAAGGGTCTATCATTTTTTATCATAGGTGTATTTTATATGATAGGGACAGAATATCAACCAAAAATCCAGAAAAAAACCCATGATACAAATGTTATAAATGGAGTTGCAGTTCAGTGAGTAAAATAAGTATTTGATCCTCAAGCAATACATGACTTAGTAGTAGGGAGAAACCGTTGTTGGCAATCACAGAGGTCAGACATTTCTTGTAGTTGGTGACCAGGTTTGCAGACATCTCAGGAGGGATTTTGGTCCACTCTTTTCTAAATCCTTCAGGTTTCTTGGCTGTCGTTTGGCAACTTGAAGTTTCAGCTCCCTCCATACATTTTCTATAGGATTAAGGTCTAGACACTGGCTAGGTCACTCCATGGCCTTCATGTGATTCTTCTTGAGCCACTCCTTTGTTGCCTTGGTGTGTTTTGGATCATTGTCATGCTGGAAGACCCATCCACGACCCATCTTCACTGTTCTGGTTGAGGGAAGATTCTACAATACATGGCCCCGTCAATTGGCCTCTCAACGCGGCAAAGTCACCTGTACCTTTAGCAGAGAAACGGCCCCAAAGCATAATGTTTCCATCTCTTTGCCTGCCTTAGGGATGGTGTTCTTAGGGTCATAGTCAGCATTTTTCTTCCTCCAAACACGGTGAGTCGAGTTGATGCCAAAGAGCTCAATTTTGGTCTCATCTGACCACAGCACTTTCTCCCAATCCTTCTATGAATCATTTGGATGTTCATTGGCATACTTCAGACAGGCTGTATATGTGTCTTCTTGAGGAGGCGGACCTTGTGGGCACTGCAGAATTTCAATCCATGGCGGCGTATTGTGTTACCAATGGTTTGTTTGGTGACTCTGGTCCTGTTTTGCTTGCGTCAAATCTGTTAAGGTCACTTGCGGTAAAACCAAGGAAGCTTAGACTTGCAGTGTATAAATCAGCCTTTACTGAACAAAAATGCTGTACATACAATCTATAGGATACACAATACAACACAACTCATAGCTTACAAAATGTCTACAACATGCATAAGAAGTAAACTAAAGGAGTTACTCAACTTAGGGGTCAAGATGTAATGTCCTTCTTTGCTCAGTCCAAATCAAAATGGCTCCAAAGTTCTCCAGCTTCCAGCACACGTCTTGCTTCATCGTCCTTTCAAACTCAACTCCCTTGTCTGTTCCCATGTGGCTTTCCAAAAACCCCAAGCCCCTCCCACCAACTTCCTGTATACACACCCTTCCTGCAGAGAACTTCCTACCTAGCAGCCCAGCTGTTCTATTTACATATCAATGGAGGGGGAAGGGGGACGCCTGGCTTCCCTGAGAGCACATGATACTAAAATCTAAATATGTATATTGTGGCACATAAAGCCACTAAAACTAGATCATTCACAAGCTCCTACCGTGTAGTTCTGGGTGGATCCCTCACTTTTTTTCATGACCATCCTCGCCCCATGAGGCGAAATCTTGCATGGAGCTCCAGACCGAAGGCGATTGATGGTTATTTTGTTTTTCCTCCATTTGCGAATAATCGCTCCAACAGTTGTCTCCTTCTCACCAAGCTTCTTGCTGACGGTCTTGTAGCCCCTTCCAGCCTTGTGCAGGTCTCCAATCTTCTAGTGATGTCCTCTGACAGATCTTTGGTGTTGCTCATGATGGTTAGGAATGGAAGAAAGAGATTCTGTGGACAGGAGGAGTCTTTTATACAAATAACGAGTTGTCGTTAGGAGAACCTTCTCACATTGGCTGGACTAATCTGTGAAGTCCAACCCCACAATTCAGATAGGGTAAAGAGAGGAAAGGTTGAGAGTGGGGCTGTGGAACGGCATCATGTTCCATGTTACACTGTGATTATGGTCTTAAAGCCATTGTGTACCCTCATAGGTGTGCGCAGCCTATTGCATTAGGGTGTTGCACCCCAAATCTCGAACACACAATGCCTTTCTCTGCAGCCTCAGCTGCACAGGACCGTGAATGAATGGGAAGAACTCTGTGCTGAGCGGCTCCCTGTTCATTCACAAACTGAAGCATAGAAAACACAGTAGACTATGCTTCAGTTATGAATGAACACAGTGAGTGAGTGTGTTCACTTATAAAATGAAGGCACTGGCCCCATCGCCCACTCTCCATCCTGAAACAACCCCCACAGCACCCGATGGGAGAGGAGAGGATGGAAGCCAGCAGAACTGCGGAGTGGAGGACCAACACAAGGAAAGCCCAGGCAGTAGGGGAAAATCGGCACTGCATGAAGTGATTAGGGTGTGCCCAGGCACACCCCCTACGCATGCCTATGTATACCCTATTTTTTTACTTTTACCTACAGGTAAGCCTATAATAAGGCTTAGCTGTAGGTAAAATGAATATCTCCTAAACCTGCATGGTTTAGGAGATATTCGCCCTTCTTGCAGCCGCTGACGTCACGGCGCATGCGCGGTGAGGTCCCGGCCGGACCTTGCCGGAAACATGGGCTCCAGCGCGCATGCGCGGAAGTGACGTCTCGCGGCTCCGTCCACTCACAGCACCAGAGCCGCGTACCGGGAAGGATCCCCCCCGAGGGAACATGTGGGCTCCCTCTGCGGGGACCGAGCTGACCCGTTGGATCTTCATTGTCAGGTAAGCATTTCATAATGAGCTAGTATCTCATTATCCTTTCCCTTACAGGTTTTTTTTTTTTTTTACTGGTATACAACCGCTTTAAAATTAAAAGTGGACTATGCCTTTAAATCCCAACGCCTAGTTGTCTGTTTTTTTTTTCAGCTCAGGCTGCTCTATTCAACTTCCATGCAAAGTTTTTCCATGCAGTACCTCTTTTTGGGCACAAGATGTCCTCAGTCTTCCAGATTGAATGGTGTTAAAATAAGAACTGTTACTTTGTTACTCTGCAAATCCAGAGTGTCATGGCCCCGCCCCCCCCAGGGGTGTAACCACTGTGCCCTGTATTCAGCAAGTCCTGGTGCAGAAATCAGCACTGACGTCATCACGTCAATGAGGGACTGACCAACCCACCACCAGTCCCTGCATCGGCTGGTTCCCTTTTCCTGGCATCGTCCTCTTTTGGATGCAGGGAGGACCATCCATAGGACGGCCAATAGGAAGTGCACATCTAGTTGTAAGACCCCGCCTCCTGTACGCCGAAAAAGGTAAAAAAAAATTTTGGTCACATGATCCTGAAATTGTGTGAACTTTCCTTTATATAGAGAACTCGCCGCTGCTTAAAATGTCTTTCTCTGGGACGCCTCTTTAACCGAGCGCACGCAGCAGAACCTCGCGCGTTCCATCGGCATCGTTATTTCTGCATTACCTTCTTCACGCTGATTAATCCCCCCCCCTTCCCGTCCTACAATAAAATATTATTACATAACTTGTCAGTTAAATGGCGAGCATGAAAACAAGCAGGAAGATGAGGCGTAGTTTAGCATCAACACGGCTAATGCGGTAATAGAGGGGGACACGAGATCCGCTAATAAATTTGCGTATTCTACACTCAACAAGCCGATTGGAATTCCGCTGTATAATAATTACCGTAAATAGAGATAATTATACACGCTGAATGCTTCTGGTAATTAAACCGCTGTACACACTGCCTGTCACAATCCGGAATGAGTAAACACGGGGAACAAAACGCAGCGGCGAGGAGCGCGATCTGGCAGGCGCAGAGTTACAGATATTTGTAATGCAGAGTGCAGGGGTTAGTAGGATATAATAGAGTTCAGTAGCATGTAATGCAGAGTGCAGGGGTTAGTAGGATATAATACAGAGTTCAGAGGTCAGTAGCATGTAATGCAAAGGGCAGGGGTCAGTAGTATATAATGCAGATTTCAAAGGCCAGTAGTGTGTAATGCAGGGGGCAGTAGTATGTAATCCAAATGTCAGAGGTCAGTCGTGTGTAATGCAGGGTGCAGGGGTTGGTAGGATGTAATA
>BLSH010231764.1:116008-132818 GCA_018402905.1 Glandirana rugosa
TTTAAATAATCGCCTAGAGCACAGGGGGAGATAATGGCGTAATCGGCACAACTACGATTTGATGCGGAGTAGAAGGACGAACAAAAGTACGAGCCCCCCTTCCCGCCCTACAATAAAATATTATTACATAACTTGTCAGTTAAATGGCGAGCATGAAAACAAGCAGGAAAATGAGGCGTAGTTCAGCATCAACACGGCTAATGCGGTAATAGAGGGGGACACGAGATCCGCTAATAAATTTGCGTATTCTACACTCAACACGCCGATTGGAATTCCGCTGTATAATAATTACCGTAAATAGAGATAATTATACACGCTGAATGCTTCTGGTAATTAAACCGCTGTACACACTGCCTGTCACAATCCGGAATGAGTAAACACGGGGAACAAAACGCAGCGGCGAGGAGCGCGATCTGGCAGGCGCAGAGTTACAGATATTTGTAATGCAGAGTGCAGGGGTTAGTAGGATATAATAGAGTTCAGTAGCATGTAATGCAGAGTGCAGGGGTTAGTAGGATATAATACAGAGTTCAGAGGTCAGTAGCATGTAATGCAAAGGGCAGGGGTCAGTAGTATATAATGCAGATTTCAAAGGCCAGTAGTGTGTAATGCAGGGGGCAGTAGTATGTAATCCAAATGTCAGAGGTCAGTCGTGTGTAATGCAGGGTGCAGGGGTTGGTAGGATGTAATACAGAGGTCAGCAGCATGTAATGCAAAGTTCAGGGGTCGGTAGGATATAATACAGAGTTCAGTAGTATGTATTGCAGAGTGCAGGGGTCAGTAGGATATAATACGGAGTTCAGTAGTATGTAATACAGAGTCCAGGGGTTAGTAGGATAGAATACAGAGTTCAGAGGTCAGTAGCATGTAATGCAAAGGGAAGGGATCTGTAGTATATAATACAAGTTTCAAAGGTCAGTAGTGTGTAATGCAGAGTGCAGGGATCAGTAGTATGTAATACAAATTTCAGAGGTCAGTAGTATGTAATTTGAAATTAAAAATATACAAACACCGCGCTAACCATAAAAAGTACACAGAAGCTGCAGCTCAAATACTCAAGTTCAGTATAAACATATAAATAAATAACATAGGAGCTGCGCTAATAAATCATGGTAGCCATATTAGTCCATATGAACATTGAAGATGGTAGTTATAAAAACAGCTTCCAATGGAGGGTCAGCCCAGACGCATAAACAACCTCAATTGTTATTATGTAGTCACAAGAGTGGAGGACAAACCACCATCATCCAAAATCAAGGCTTACCAACTAACAACGGATTATGCGCCCTTTATGTAGTAGGCTTGGACTTCTCTGTGACTGGGTCGAGTAGGGTCAGGTCCCCTGAGAAAAAACCTCTGTCCTCAAAAGCCTCCCCGGTCGACGTCACGGGATATTGAGCATGAAACAAAAGAGGATCATAAAGTGAAGTACATCCTAGACTTCAGTGGGTTAGCATGTACACCATATACCGCCACCAATGTGTGCAAAAGTGTAATCAGTGCAATCCACCACCGTCAGGACTCAAGGCTTACCAGCCCCTCTAAGTGTCAGCGCTAAATGCAGTAGGGTCATAAGCTTCCTCTCCTTGTATCCCAATGACCAGGCAGGAAATCCCCCTTGATGGCTCAGTAATAGGAATCACTGGAAAGCCCGATGTCACTCGACATAGATGGAAAGAGGAAGACCACATAGAGCAGTACAGTACGCACTTGTTTATTATATAAAAGATTAAAAAGAACACTCACATTTTCGTATGCAAGAAAAAGCATGCAACACAGCCGGCTTGTGGTAGTTGGTGACGTCAGCGCGCCCCTCCTTGACGTACGTTTCGTCCTATTGGACGTTGTCAAAAGGGTGGGCGCGCCATTTACACGTCACCTCTTATATACCCATCCCCACCCCTATCCGAAGTGAGGGCGGAAAGGCTAAAACTGCCATCTATTCAAAGGGCGGGGAGACAGGAAGTGATCTCCGTAGCGTTGGTAACCTTCCTGTAAACAATACCCGCTATCAGTCGCCCGAGGACATGATAACAGGAACAAAGATCACAGGAGCAAACCATGACAATTTATAAACATTAAAATGCAGTAAAAATATGACAAAAACAAAAACAAAAAACCAACATTATAAAAAATTATCGCCCAATGAGGCACAATGCCTCCTGGTACATGGTTGGAAAGGTGGTTTGACCCTTTAGTACTAAAAATTATTACAGAACTCTGCCCTAACTTCGAATAAGGTTCACATTCCAACAAACCACAAGAATTACCTCAACAGATCAGAAAACACTGTATTGTATTGATACAAACATGTACACCCTAAGTTAGATCAAAACAAGGTCAATCATCACCCCCAAAGGATAGTATAACTAATTTATTGTATCAAATGAGAAACCCGAATACATAAATGGTTGATCTATATCCCAAGCTGATATCACAAAATTTATGAATTGTCAATAAAGGCGTTTACATCAATATCAATGTTTAGCCCATAGGGGGTATAGGTCTTTAATCTATGGACCCATGCCATTTCTAACTTTGAGATACTTCTAACCAAAGAACTGCCCCGCCAGTGGGCCTGGTATTTATCGATACCCAAGTAGATGGTATTACTCGGGTCCCTACTGTGGAATTGTCTATAATGGTAGGATAGAGAATGATTTTTAAAACCCCTGATGATATTGCTCACGTGTTCATTTAATCGTACCACCAGGGGGCGTTTAGTCCTACCCACGTATTGCAATCCGCAGGGGCATTGGATCAGATATACCACCCCCTTCGTGTTGCACGTAATAAACGGTTTGATATTGAATTTGAAGGACTTTTTGGTGGAAGAAAAATTTGTGGTTTTGCGCTGTGTGATATTATTCAGTGAACATACTCTGCATCTACCACATTTAAAGAAACCAGTCATCTGTTGGAAGAAGACTGGCTTCGTGATCGGGGGGTCGACTATATTTGGGGCTAAAGAATTCCTCAAAGAAGGAGCACCCCTGAACACAATCAATGGCCTTTCTGGTAGGTTCTCTTTGAGGACCCTGTCATTTGTTAGAATATGCCAATGCTTTTTAATAATTTGTGTGACTTTCTTGGTTTGACAGGAGTATGTAGTAATAAATGGCGTATTAGGTTTAGTTTGTCCCCGTCCCGATGTCACTGTAGGCGTCTCTCGGAGTAAATCTTCCCTGTTCATATTGGTAACCTCCAAGAGAGGTTGCTGGAGGCTCTCCTCCCTATAT
This sequence comes from Glandirana rugosa, assembly GCA_018402905.1. NCBI lineage: Eukaryota > Metazoa > Chordata > Amphibia > Anura > Ranidae > Glandirana > Glandirana rugosa. The sequence continues at coordinate 119,248 of BLSH010231764.1, forward strand.
CCTTTTTCTAGGAACCTCTGGGTAAGAACTTTAGCCTGTTCTTGAAAATCCGATAGTTGCGTACGATTGCGACGTAATCGCATGAATTGACTTTTAGGGATACCACCAAGCCACGGTCTATGGTGGCAACTGGTCTGTGGTATATATGCATTCCTGTCTGAAGTCTTAAAGAAGGTAGAGGTAATCAAAGAATCACCCCTCTTCTCTATTGTCAGGTCCAGGAAATGTACCTTGTGGGGACTGACCTCATATTTAAGCTCAATTCCCCTGTTGTTTCTGTTGAGGTTCTCCAAAAATTCATGTAATGAGGGGAGATCCCCCTCCTAGAGGAGGAGGATGTCGTCTATATACCGTACCCAAAGAACCAGCTCCCGTCTCCTCTGGGGGTAGACGACATCCTCCTCCCATAGGGCCATGAACAGATTAGCCAGGCTAGGGGCGTATTTGGCCCCCATAGCAACGCCCCTAACATGGCTATAAAACCTATTGCTGAACCAAAAATAATTATGGGTCGCTGCAAACCTCAAAAGGTCCATGATAAATTCTATTTGTTCAATTGGCAACCTCGAGTCCCGATTCAAAAACTGTTTTACCGCAAAAAGACCCCAATCATGAGGTATGATTGTATACAAGGATGTGACGTCTGCCGTCACCAACAATGAACCTTCGCTAGGAGCAACATTGTTTAAAATATTGATGACTTGTCTAGAGTCCTTCAAGTATGAAGGCATACTCCGGACCAGAGGTTGAAGGAAAAAATCAATGTATCTGCCCACCCGGGAAGTCAAGGAATCTATTCCACTGACAATTTTAAAAATCATTCTCTATCCTACCATTATAGACAATTCCACAGTAGGGACCCGAGTAATACCATCTACTTGGGTATCGATAAATACCAGGGCCACTGGCGGGGCAGTTCTTTGGTTAGAAGTATCTCAAAGTTAGAAATGGCATGGGTCCATAGATTAAAGGCCTATACCCCCTATGGGCTAAACATTGATATTGATGTAAACGCCTTTATTGACAATTCATAAATTTTGTGATATCAGCTTGGGATATAGATCAAGCATTTATGTATTCGGGTTTCTCATTTGATACAATAAATTAGTTATACTATCCTTTGGGGGTGATGATTGACCTTGTTTTGATCTAACTTAGGGTGTACATGTTTGTATCAATACAATACAGTGTTTTCTGATCTGTTGAGGTAATTCTTGTGGTTTGTTGGAATGTGAACCTTATTCGAAGTTAGGGCGGAGTTCTGTAATAATTTTTAGTACTAAAGGGTCAAACTACCTTTCCAACCATGTACCAGGAGGCATTGTGCCTCATTGGGCGATAATATTTTATAATGTTGGGTTTTTGTTTTCTTTTTGTCTATGGACATATTTTTATTGCATTTTAATGTTTATAAATTGTCATGGTTTGCTCCTGTGATCTTTGTTCCTGTTATCATGTCCTCGGGCGACTGATAGCGGGTATTGTTTACAGGAAGATTACCAACGTTACGGAGATCGCTTCCTGTCTCCCCGCCCTTTGAATAGATGGCGGTTTTAGCCTTTCCGCCCTCACTTCAGATAGGGGGGGGGGGGGATGGGTATATAAGAGGTGACGTGTAAATGGCGCGCCCACCCTTTTGACAACGTCCAATAGGAAGAAACGTACGTCAAGGAGGGGCGCGCTGACGTTACCAACTACCACAAGCCGGCTGTGTTGCATGCTTTTTCTTGCGTACAAAAATGTGAGTGTTCTTTTTAATCTTTTATATAATAAACAAGTGCGTACTGTACTGCTCTATGTGGTCTTCCTCTTTTCATCTATGTCGAGTGACATCGGGTTTTCCAGTGATTCCTATTACTGAGCCATCAAGGGGGATTTCCTGCCTGGTCGTTGGGATACAAGGAGAGGAAGCTTATGACCCTACTGCATTTAGCGCTGACACTTAGAGGGGCTGGTAAGCCTTGAGTCCTGACGGTGGTGGATTGCACTGATTACACTTTTGCACACATTGGTGGCGGTATATGGTGTACATGCTAACCCACTGAAGTCTAGGATGTACTTCACTATATGATCTTCTTTTGTTTCATGCTCAATATCCCGTGACGTCGACCGGGGAGGCTTTTGAGGACAGAGGTTTTTTCTCAGGGGACCTGACCCTACTCGACCCAGTCACAGAGAAGTCCAAGCCTACTACATAAAGGGCGCATAATCCATTGTTAGTTGGTAAGCCTTGATTTTGGATGATGGTGGTTTGTCCTCCACTCTTGTGACTACATAATAACAATTGAGGCTGTTTATGCGTCTGGGCTGACCCTCCATTGGAAGCTGTTTTTATAACTACCATCTTCAATGTTCATATGGACTAATATGGCTACCATGATTTATTAGCGCAGCTGCTATGTTATTTATCAGTAGTAATGCAGAGTGCAGGGATCAGTAGTATGTAATACAGATTTCAGAGGTCAGTGTGTAATGCAGAGTGCAGGGGTTGGTAGGATATAATACAAAGTTCAGTAGTATGTATTGCAGAGTGCAGGGGTCAGTAGGATATAATACAGAGTTCAGAGGCCAGTAGTAATGCAGAGTGCAGGGGTTGGTAGGATATAATACAGAGTTCAGTAATATATAATACAGAGTGCAGGGGTCAGTAGTATATAATACAGAGTTCAGGGGTCAGTAGTATATAATACAGATGTCAGAGGTCAGTAGTAATGCAGAGTGCAGGGGTCGGTATTTTATAATACAGAGTTCAGAGGTCACGAGCGACAGGTAGATCACAATCGAATAGATTAAATTTTGTTTTCTAAATCACTGTATCATGAACAACTGCCATTTTTGTTTTTTCCATCCTTTGTTACCCTGCAGTGTTGCTAAACCCCTACAGCCTGCCTGCATCCCCATCCTACCAAAGTGTAAGTTGTGTTTTTTCTAGAATATCTTCTTCTCAGAAGGTGGAATGGGCCGTGTTTGGAGCATTACAGTTCTCACTTTCACGGCTGATATATTGAGTGACCCCGGGGGAGAGATTCCGGCCCGTTATTTGCTTTGTGTTTTTCTACATCGCTCACAGGACGAGTGTTGGGCTCCGGCCGGACGGTTGCCTATCCGTCGCTACAAATCTCGGGCGGAGGTGATACGTTAGGAGGCGGCAGACGCTCCGTGATTGCGAGTTTTCCCAATATTGCTCCTCTTGATCGCTGTCCTCTGTCGCGGGAGGAGTATTTTAGATTACAGCATTAGTTAGAAAGACGAGCGCTGTGCCAATATAAGCCGGCTCATTGCCGCCTCCGCCGCAAACTTATGGCTCTCATTCCGGGGAATGTTCAAGGCCGGGATAAACGCAATGTTTCTCCATTAGGGAGATAGGGCTGGAGAGATGACTGTTCATCCAAAACCCAGAAACCTTTCTTAAAGTGGCCACAGACCTTTTTTTGGCAGGATGGGGTGACAGTCCAGTGTCTATGGGGCAGCATTTTTGGCCAACAGTGATCAGGCAGAAAGCTGCCCTTCCAAAATATTTCACTCACATATTACGGTGCCTCAGCTGGCACCCAACAGATTTCAGCAGTGTCCTGTTAAACAATTTTCCGGCAGCTACACTCCCATGGCAGAGCGGCATGCGTTCCACCGATTGGAACTCTCATCACCGTAAGTGACGCCAAAACCCCACCTCAACGCGTTTCGCTGTCATCAGGAAGCTCATTGTCATTGTGCAAGCTAATCATGGGCCAAGCCCACATTCACCCAACCCTTAAAGCCTATCTTCAGCTAAATTCTACTTTTGTTGGTTTTTGGTAAAGTGTTAAAGAGTTTACATTTCTGTCAAGTTTTTTATTTACAGTTGTATGCAAAAGTTTAGGAACCCCTGACAATTTCCATGATTGTCATTTATAAATATTTGGGTGTTTGGATCGGCAATTTCATTTTGATCCATCAAATAACTGAAGGACGCAGTAATGTTTAAGTAGTGAAATGAGATTAACAGAAAATGCGCAATATGCATCAAAACGAAATTAGACAGGTGCATAAATTTGGGCACCCTTGTCATTTTGTTGATTTGAATTCCTGTAACTACTTAGCACTGATTAATTGGAACGCACAATAGGTTTGGTGAGCTCATTAAGCCTTAAACTTCATAGACAGGAGCATCCAATCCTGAGAAAAGGTATTTATGGTGGCCAATTGCAAGTTCTTGTTCTCTTTGACTCTCCTCTGAAGAGTGGGAGCATGGGGGGGGGGGGCCTCAAAACAACTCTCAAATGACCTTAAAACAAAGATTATTCTACATTATGGTTTAGGGGAAGGTTACAAAAAGTTATGGCAGAGATATCAGCTGTCAGCGTCCACTGTGAGGAACATAGTGAGGAAATGGAAGACCACGGGCACAGTTCTTAGGGGCAAAAGTGGCAGCCACATAAAATATTGGAGAGGCAAAGGTGAAGGATGGTGAGAAGGTGAAGGATGGTGAGAACGGTCCAAAACAGCCCACAGACCACCTCCAAAGACCTCCAACATCAACTTGCTGCAGATGGGGTCACTGTGCATCGTTCAACAATTCAGCGCCCTTTGCACAGGGAGAAGCTGCATTGGGGATGGGAAAGAAGCCTTTTCTGCACGCACAGCACAAACGGAGTCGCTTGAGGGATGCAAACGCACATTTGGACAAGCCGGCTTCATTTTAGAATAACGTGCTGTGGACTGAACAAAGTTTGAGTTATTTGGTCACAACAAGGGGTGTTATGCATGGCGGCAAAAGAACACAGCGTTCCAAGAAAAACCCTTGCTACCCACAGAACAATTTGGTGGAGGTTCCATCATGCTGTGGGGCTGTGTGCCGGTCCCGGTACTGGGAATCTGGTTAAAGTTGAGGGTGGCATGGATTCCACTCAATATCAGCAGATTCTTGAGAATAATGTTGAGGAGTCACAAAGTTGAAGTTACGCCGGGGTTGGATATTTCAACAAGACAACGACCCAAAACACTGCTCAAAATCTACTCGGGCGTTAATGCAGAGGAAGAAGTCCAATGTTCTGGAATGGCCATCCCAGTCCCCAGACCTGAATATCATTGAAAATCTGTGGGGTGATTGGAAGCTCGGCAACCATCAAACCCAACTGAACTGGAGATGTTTTGTAAGGAGGAAAGGTCCAAAATAACATTCATCCAGAATCCAGACACTCATTGCAGGCTATAGGAAGCGTCTAGAGCAGGGGAAGGGAACCTGCGGCTCTCCAGCTGTTGTAGATCTACATTTCCCATCATGCTTCTGGGAGTAATTTTATCCATCAGCCTTGCAATGCCTCATGGGAAATGTAGTTCTACAACAGCTGGAGAGCCGCAGGTTCCCTACCCCTGGTCTGTTATTTCTGCTAAAGGAGACTCTACTAAATATTGATGTGATTTTTCTGTTGGGGTGCCCAAATTTATGCACCTGTCTAATTTGATTTTGATGCATATTGCACATTTTCTGTTAATACAATAAACCTCATTTCACTACTGAAACATTACCGTGTCCTTCAGTTATTTGATGGATCAAAATTAAATTGCTGATCCAAACACCCAAATATTTATAAATGACAATCATGGAAATTGTCAGGGGTTCCTAAAGTTTTGCACACAGCTGTATGTCTTTGGCCCCATAGGCCTTTTTTTGGCTAGATCAAGTTATGATCCAATGTCTATGGGGTGGCAAAGTGATCAGACAGAAAGCAAGATTTCCGACACCATTACATGCCCCTTTCCTCGTCCCTCTACCATTGTGCAAGCAATGGAAATTGTCAGGGGTTCCTAAACTTTTGCATACAACTGTAAATAAAAAACTTGACAGAAATTTAAACTCTTTAACACTTTATCAAAAACCAACAAAAGTAAAATTTAGCTGAAGATAGGCTTTAACGGTTGGGTCAATGTGGGCTTGGCCCTTCATTAGCTTGCACAATGAGCTTCCTGATGACAGCGAAACGCGTTGAGGTGGGGTTTTCACGTCACTTACGGTGATGAGAGTTCCAATCGGTGGACCGCATGCCGCTCTGCCATGGGAGTGTAGCTGCCGGAAAATTGTTTAACAGGACACTGCTGAAATCTGTTGGGTGCCAGCTGAGGCACCGTAATATGTGAGTGAAATATTTTGGAAGGGCAGCTTTCTGCCTGATCACTGTTGGCCAAAAATGCTGCCCCATAGACACTGGACTGTCACCCCATCCTGCCAAAAAATGGTCTGTGGCCACTTTAAGAATGGTTTCTGGGTTTTGGATGAACAGTCATCTCTCCAGCCCCATCTCCCTAATATGGCCAACCCCCCCCCCCCCCACCCAACCGTTAAAGCCTCTCTCCAATCAAATTTCCATTTTGTTGGTTTTTGGTAAAATGTCAGAGTCAACATTTTTTGTTGGAGTTTTATTTCTCTGTGGAAGATTTTTCCCTGCTTTCTGTCTCTGACTCCCATAGAAGAAATGGGGGGAAGGTAGGCAGGGGCAGCAATAACAGCATAGGCAGGGGTTATCGCCCTGTTTTACCTTTTAATAAAATGTTTTTTTTTTGCCCCCTATTGGAAAGATTTTCCATTACTTCCGGTCTTGACAAAAATCGGTTGGCAACTGGTTAAAGTTCATGTGTGTTTAAAGGCAGGTGTCCCAATACTTTTGACCATATAGTGTATGTACAGCACCCACCAGCCACTGCACAGCGGAACACAGTGACCCAGTGATTTCATAAAAATAAAATTTGTAATGAAAAGGATTTTATTTTTTAAATCATTGTCACGTCGATAAGATGGGGGGGGGGGGAGCAAGGAACCGGGGATTTGGAAGATATAAGCAGATTAAATTTCTGCGTTGATTGAAAATCAAACTTTGCTTGACATTACAGGAGCCTGAACAACGACGTATTTAGATTAAGGGTTCGATCTTCTAATCCCATTGTATGATTTCCTCTTGCTGTCTGTGTTGATTTGCTATCTTGATATGCAGAGGATGAGAACTTTAACATATGAAGCGATAATAAATACCGCTTTGTCTATTAAAAGAAAAAAAAAGCGCTGTATAAATATTAGCCCGTCGCCTATTTGGAGGTTTAACCACTTGCCGACCGCCCACCGCAGCATGACGGTGGCAAAGTGGTTCGTTATCGCGAAATGCCGTCACCTGTTGGTTGGCGCAATAACGAGTATTGTGAGCGTTTGCGCGCTCACTGCGTTCCGGGGGGGGCAGGGGGCGAGTAGGGTGGACTTGATCTTCGCCGGCCATCCACGATGCCCCCCCCCCGAAGTGAGAGAACGGAGGTCGGTGTAAGTAAACATGGATCTCCGTTCTCATAGATGGGGAAGGGATGTGATCACAGGCTTCCTGTATAACAGGGATATGCAATTAGCGGACCTCCAGATGTTGCAGAACTACAAGTCCCATAAGGCATAGCAAGACTGACAGCCACAAGCATGACACCCAGAGGCAGAGGCATGATGGGACTTGTAGTTTTGCAACAGCTGGAGGTCCACTAATTGCATATCCGTGCTGTATATGGATCCCTCCCCTCCCCCTGCCAGCCCAGCCCCTGTACAGTTAGAACACACTGAGGGGACACGGTTAACCCTTAGAGCGCCCCCCTCCAGGTTAACCCCCTTCACTGCCAATGACATTTACACAGTAATCAGTGCATTTTTATAGCACTGATCGCTGTATAAGTGCCATTGGTCCCAAAAAAGTGGCAAAATGGTCCGACATGTCCGCCGCAATATCACAGTACCGCTAAAAATCGCAGATCGTCGCCATTACTAGTAAAAAATAAAAAAAATTTAAAAAAAAACAGAAATTAATTGTCCTCATTCGTAAACGTGGCAACTAATAAACGTCGATTGCGGTTTTTTTTTTTACCAGAAATATAAGGAAGAATATAAATCGGCCAAAACCGATGAAAAAAAATTTTTTTTTTGGATTTGTATTTTAGCAAAAAGTAAGAAAAATAGTTTTTTTTTTTTTTGCAAAATTGTCGCTCTTTTTTTGTTTATAGCGGCGATCAGAAATGACGCAGAGGGGATCAAATACCACCAAAAGAAAGCTCTATTTGTGGGGAAAAAAGGACGCAAATTTTGTTTGGGTACAACGCCGCACGACCGCGCAATTGTCAGCGCCGAATCGCAAAAATCGCTCCGGTCCTAACGTGTGAAATCCTTCCGGGGCTGAAGTGGTTAAAGGGCAATGCAGCCTTGAGGACTGCGCCAGAAATACAACCTTATCTCAGGGAACTATAGACTTGCAAGCAATTAAAACCTAATTGAAATCAAAGGTTATCCTAATTATTGGTTTTATATAATTCGGAATTAATTGGTAACAATCCATAAACTTTTTTTTTTTTTTTTCCTGAGTTCTAATGCAAAAGCGCTGTCAGGTTTTTAATTAAAGAGAGATTCGTTAGTAAGACGTCGGGCCAATCAAGCTGCCACAAAATGCTGAAGATCTCATTAATAACTGTTGATAAAGGTGCCCGGGTACAGCCGCTGTAAAAATTAATAGCGTACAGTGCGAAAATTGGCTGGCGTCCATTATACCGCATTTTATCATTTTTTTTTTTTTTTTTTTTTTTTTTACTTTAAGGATGCAGATGTAATAAAGTTTTATACATATGCAGCAAAATCCAAGATTTAAAATGATTTCTCGCTGTTTGGGGGTTTATGGCCTCGTAAATCTGTGAACTTTTCAGGACTGTCTTTGTGTTTATAACGCATTATTACCTTTTTATTTAGGGAGTACTTGTTTTTTTTTTTTTTTTTTAGCACGGCGGGAAATAAAAATGTAATGCGTTGGCATTGTGTTATTTTTTTAATAAGCTTTATTAATTTCGAAAGAATTAGGGAGAAAAAAAAAAAAAAGTTGGTCTGTCAGTGGACGGGTGGCGTAGAGGGATGGGCTTGGATCTGATGAAAGAGGGACTTGTGTAGCTTAGGGCACGGGGGTCAAACTCTATTTAATCGCGAGCTGCATCAGCATTATGGTTGCCCTCAAAGGGCCGGATGTATCTAAGACTAGATGGGCAGAGCACCCCACTCCCCTTACATCAGATGTCAAGACTAGAGCTCTCTCCCCACCATCAGAAATCAAGAGTCCCCCGTCCTCCCTTACATGACTGTGCACCCCCTTACCTTGTGCTGCTGCCGGGAAGAAGCTGGGTGTGGGGCTGGGAAGCAGAAAATGAAGGGTCTGGAGGAGGACCAGGGGAGAGCTGGAGTCATCTGAATGCTGAGACCAGGGGAGTTGGAGAAGAGGGTGAGCTGCGGCTGCATAGAGAAGCGCAGGATCTGTAGGAGGAGTTCTTTCTTCCTCCCTGCTGCCCACTGCAGAGACAGGGAGCTGGGGGGGGGGGGGTGCGTCCGTAGCTGCATGGAGAAGTGCAGGATCTGTAGGAGGAGTTCTTTCTTCCTCCCTGCTGTTCACTGCAGAGATAGGGAGCGGGGGGGATGGATATGAGCCTCTCCGTAGCTGCATGGAGAAGTGCAGGATCTGTAGGAGGAGTTCTGTCGTTCTCTTTGCTGCGGACTGCTGAGACAAGGCGAGGGCAACAATGAGGGGGTGGGGGGTGCCGCAGCTGCAGGACGGGTGTGAGGGCCTCATGAAATGGCCTGGTGGGACGGATTCGGCCCCCAGGCCTTGTGTTTGACACATGGCTTAGAGAAACGCAAAATGGATGTTGGTGGAAAAAGGGAGAAAGCGTAGATTTAGAAAATTGTCTGGTGAAATGAGAGTATCTTCAATAGGTGACTTGGGTAGGACCAGGCACAGCAGGAGAAGCTTGAGTGGGTCCAAGCAGAGGGTGAAGAGCTTAGATGGAACCAGGCATAGCTAGGGCTAAGCAAAAGGGAAGGAGCTTGAGTGGCACCATGCTTGGAACAAGGAAAGGGGAAGGATCTTGTGTGGAACTTGGCAGAAGGGAAGGTGCTTAAGCAAGACCAGGCTGAGGGTTAGGAGCTTGGTTGTGGCCAGGCAGTGGGTGAAGGACTTAAATGAAATCAGGCAGAGCAAGGCTTACTTAGGACTGAAGAGAAGACGCTTGAGTGGCACCAGACTTGGAACAAGGAAAGGAGGAGTGTTTTTTGATGAGCCTGGCAAAAGGGGAGGAGCTTAAATAAAACCAGGAAGAGGGTGAGGAGCTTTTTTGTGACCAGACAGAGGGTAAGGAGCTTGGTTGTGGCCAGGCAGTGGGTGAAGGATTTAGATGAAATCAAGCAGAGCCAGGCATAGTTAGGACTAAAGAGAAGATGCTTGAGTGGCACCAGACTTGGACCAAGGAAAGGAGGAGTGGCTTTTGATGAGCCTGGCAAAAGGAGGAGCTTAAATAAAACCAGGAATAGGGTGAGGAGCTTTTTTGTGACCAGAGTGTAAGGAGCTTGGTTGTGGGTAGGCAGTGGGTGAAGGACTGATGAAATCAAGCAGAGCCAGGAATAGTTAGGATTAAAGAGAAGACGCTTGAGTGGCACCAGACTTGGAATAAGGAAAGGAGGAGTGGCTTTTGATGAGCCTGGCAAAAGGGGAGGAGCTTAAATAAAACCAGGCAGAGGGTGAGGAGCTTTTTTGTGACCAGACAGAGGGTAAGGAGCTTGGTTGTGGCCAGGCAGTGGGTGAAGGACTTAGATGAAATCAGGCAGAGCCAGGCTTAGTTAGGACTAAAGAGAAGACACTTGAGTGGCACCAGACTTGGACCAAGGAAAGGCGGAGGGGCTTTTGATGAGTCTGGGAAAGGGGGAGGAGCTTAAATAAAAGTGGAAGAGGGTGAGGAGCTTTTTTGTGACCCGAGGGTGAGGAGCTTAAATACAACCAGACATACTTAATGCCATACTTTTTTATATAATTTAAGGCCAGGCAAAAGGGGAGACGCTTAAGAGGGACCAGTAAATGGTGAGAATCTTGGGTTGGATAAGGCAAACGGGGAAGAACCCTTTTGGGATGTGGCGGAAGGGGAGGAGCTGGAGTAAAAATAGACAGAGATGGAGGAGATTGACCAGGGATAGGGTGAGGAGCTTTCAGTTAAACCAGACCTACTTAGAGCCAAGCAAATTGGATAGATTGGGAGGGACCACACGAAGGGGGAGAATCTTGGGTTTGAAGAGACAAAGAGGGAGGAAATATGTGGGACATGGCAGAAAAGAAGGAGCTTGAAGAACAGAGAAGGAGGGACTTGAGGGACGGGGATAAGATAAGGAGCTCAAATGGTACCAAGCAAAAGAGGAGAAGCTTGAGAGGAACAAGGGAAAGGGGGAGATGCTTGCCTTGGATGAGACAGAGAGAGGAACTCTTGTGGGATGCAGAAAAAGGGGAGGCGCTTGAGTAAGAATAGAAAGAAAAGGAGGAACTTGAGGGGCCAGGTAGAAGATGAGGAACTCCAATAAAACCAGACATACTTGGGGCCAGATAAAGGGGGAAAGAGCTTGAAAGGAACCGGGTAAAGGGGGGAGAATCTTGGTTTGGAAAGAACAAAGAGGGAGGACCCCTGGTGGAATGCAGGAGAAGTGGAGGAGCTTGAGTAAGAAAAGACAGAGAGGGCAGAACTGGAGTGACCTGCATGAGGTTGCGGAACTTGAATGGAATTGGGCATAACTAGGACCAGGTGAAGGAGGAGAAACTTGAATGAAACCAGACAAAAGGGGCAAAGCTTGAGTTGGAAAAAGGGGAAAGAATCTGATGTAGCTAAAGGGATGGGGTTGAGAAAGACCAAGCAGAGGAGCAGGAGCTTGAGCGACATCAGGAAGAATCGGAGCGGAAGCTTGAACTGGACAAGGCAGAGGGTGAGGAGCTTGATTGGAACTAGGAAGATGGAGGAAACTTGGTTGGAACCAAGAGGGAAGGAGATTGACATTTTTTTGGGACCTGATAAGAGGGGAGAAGTTCACGGCAAAAGGGAAAAACACAAGGCATAAGGAGAGGTGCTTAAACCTCTTTGCACACCACTCATCATGGATATTTCTCTAGCTCTAGTATACCATGGTATTGGTAAGGAACCCAACAATAAAGGCTGCCATTTATAATTTTCCTTATTATCCATGAACCAATAGAAATTGGGAACACGTCAGCTTAAATCCGTAGACTAACACAAAATGCCCGTAAGCACTGTTTTTGTCTCACAAATGTTTTAATATCCTTGATCCATGGTATTTTGACACATAACAGCAGTCGTGCAAACCGTCTCCAGTGCCACCGCCACACACAGCTCCTTACCGGATCGCACAGACCCCCTGTTACGAAGGGTCAGTGCACGCCTCTACACAAAACTATCCGACCAGGGAGAGCAGCGAGAGATGATCATATCGCACCAGGGAGAGCATCACAGGCTTGTAAATGGATCCCACACATTAGGCTTAACCCAACGCGTTTCGTCATCGATGACAAAACGCATTGGGTGGAGCCTAAGGGACGCTCACCACACGTGACTGAAAAGTCGAGGAGCGTACGCCATCTTTTGTACTGGACGCCGGAATTTATCTATGTTTGCTGTTTTTAATCTCCTACCATATGAGTAGATATTTTTATATATCAATAAAACCGTTCTATACCATCTGCACTATTGGAGTTTTTATCTATTACATGAACGGCCACGTCTATATATGGGATCCATTTACAAGCCTGTGATGCTCTCCCTGATCATCTCTCGCTGCTCTCCCTGGTCAGATAGTTTTGTGTAGAGGCGTGCACTCACCCTCCGTAACAGGGGGTCTGTGCGATCCGGTAAGGAGCTGTGCGTGGCGGCGGCACTGGTGACGGTTCGCATGACTGCTGTGATCACATATTTGTCATACAAGTGACCATCGGTCTGGATGCATTTTTGATCTTTTGACCATATTGGACTTTGCGCTGCAGTTTTGTATAATATATGTCTTAATGGTTTCACCTGACCAGTCTGTATAGCTGCATAGTCAAAACCTTTAACTCAAGCGCAGGATCATATATTATATTCATTTTGACACATAAGCCTTGATGTAAGCCGTGAGTCAAAATTTGGTTTCCAAAAGGTCTAGGGCAGGGGCCTCAAACTGGCGGTCTTCTAGCTGTTTGCAAAACTACAAGTCCCATGAGGCCTTGCAAGGCTTGACAGTTACAGTTATGAATCCCTCAAGCAGAGAGGCAGGGGCGTTGCTAGGTCTACAAAAGATCTGGGGCTAGAGCCCATAGCAACTAAGTAGAGTCATATGCTTGAGCGGGCATACACATGTATATAATATACATATAAGTATAAATATCGTTACATTTCCAAGTGCGAATCCCCCTTACATCAGGGTCCCCAGAGAGCCCCTTCCTTACAACAGGGTCCCCAGAGAGCCCCTTCCTTACAACAGGGTCCACAGAGAGGCATTCCTTACATCAGGGTCCCCAGAGAGCCCCTTCCTTACATCAGGGTCCCCAGAGAGCCCCTTCCTTACATCAGAATCCCCAGAGAGACCCTTCCTTACATCAGGCTCCACAGAGAGCCTCTTCCTTACATTAGGGTCCACAGAGAGCCCCTTCCTTACAACAGGGTCCCCAGAGAGCCCCTTCCTTACAACAGGGTCCCCAGAGAGCCCCTCCTTACAACAGGGTCCACAGAGAGCCCCT
>BLSH010231764.1:139817-156059 GCA_018402905.1 Glandirana rugosa
CTTACTCTTGTGCGTTTTACCTAAAACCAGTTGAAGTGCGACCCCAATATTCCGATCCCCCGCGATGTACGCTTGGCAGGTATCCTTACTTACCGCGCGTGTGATGTCCCACCCGGTAAATATACCTACGTGGAATTATTTTCCCCTTACCAACCACTATAATTGAAGGACAAACACCGTGTAATCATATACACTCCCCCCTTTGAAAAGTTCTACCCACCACTGGTACCGCCGGTAAAACTTAGGTTGAAAACAAAAAAGTTATCCTTCTCCCAGTACACTGTGAAGTTTCAATGGGCAGCACATTGAACACATTTTATAAGTGGTCAGAAACTTGTAAATAACTCATGAAAGAATAAAGTTACGTTAAAACCAAACACACCATTGTTTTTCTTGTGAAATTACCAATAAGTTTGAAGTGTCACATGACCCTCTTCCTATTGAAAAAACAAAAGTTGGATTCAAAATGGCCGCCATGGTCACCACCCATCTTGAAAAGTTTCCCCCCTCACATATACTAATGTGCCACAAACAGGAAGTTAATATCACCAACCATTCCCCTTTTATTAAGGTGCATCCATATAAATGGCCCACCCTGTAGTGTGCGCGCCATTCATTCCTATGGACGGTTCGCATGTAGCGCCCCCTAGCCTTATAACCCCAGCGTGAAGTTGACCAAAATCCATTTTGCGTGTTCTCATTCTCCTGCAGCAGAGGAAGGGAGTTTTGTTGATCCGGTGATACCCAATGGCGCTACCACCGCCGCTGAAATCATTTAACTCGCCAGCTGACATTTATTTTTTGGGAAATGTTAATTTGAAGACTTTTTCCCTCCACGTCTTTTAGGCTAATGTGTCGGCGGTGTATTTTTAGACGGAACAAATAATGTAGGCGAATGGTCTAATAAAATGTCAGCCTCAGTGTGAAAGATTCCACGCGGCTCCTCGCACTAATAGCGCCATTAATCTCCGCCCGCCTCAAATACGTTTCTTTTTTAGAAGAAAATATGAAACATAAAGAAGGAGCGGTAGCGGCGCTCGCTGTGCTGGAAGTAACTTGTGAAATATTGAATGCAATGAGGCCGCTCGTTATGCGTTTCTTTAATTGTGATATTTTGGGTTCAGGGTTGCTTAATGAGGTGCAAAGTGCAGTGACAACGCACGGCCGCTGTTCATGCGTCACCCACCATTGCTCTCACTGTAATAAATGGAAATTTGGGCGTTCAGGTGCTCTCCTTCTGTAGAAGTCACTGCTAGCATTGAAATTGTTTCCTAGACATAAAAGGAAGACAGCTGATGGTGTTCAGTAAACACTGATACAGCGCTAAAGCAAAAACTGTACTGTGTGTTCACAGTTCCATTACCGTGACATTTCCACAAAAGTAATTTTCGTATTTGACTTTTGCATCCTTACATAATTGCTGTTCCATATTTTGGTTGTTGGGTTTTGCATACAGTGAAGGAAGTTCTCCCTCTAGTGGTGTGTATCAGGAAATGCGATTATTGCCTTTTAAATGAGTCCCAGGTAAATCTACAATTTACCCCCCTCCACCACTGCAGGGAAATGGCAAAAGGCAGTAACACACAACTTATACCCCTTTAGCAGCGCCCTTTTCTACATTCCAGTGCTCCCTTGATGTGGGTGGGCCCTCGCTGTCCTCATGTACAGTGTAGGCTTTGGGATACCGGTCATATGGGGAGGAGGAAGCCTGCGGGCAGGCAGGGGTTGGGTATTTCACCTTAATGCTATCACCTAGACCAGTGGTCTCCAAACTGCGGCCCGTGGGGCCAGATGCGGCCCATTGCTTGCTTTTAAGAGGCCCTTGGGGCACGATTTCATCCAATTACACCAACAATGGAGCACACTTCCTCCCAATGACACCAGCGATGGGACACAACTCTTCCCACCAACACCAATGAAGGAGCACAATTCCTCCAAATGACACCAACAATTGGGCCCAATGACACCAATGATAGGGCACAATTTCCCCCAATAATTGGGCACAATTCCTCCCAATGCCACCAACAATTGGGCCCAATGACACCAGTGATGGGGCACAATTCCTCCCAGTGACACCAACAATTGGGCCCAATGACACCAATGACAGGGCACAATTTCCCCCAGTGATGGGGCACAATTCCTGCCAATGACACCAACAATTCCTCCCAATGACAGGGCACAATTTCCCCAATGACGGGGCACAATTCCTCCCAATAAAACCAACTATTCCTCCCAATGACACAAATGATGGGGCACAATTCCTCCCAATGACACCAGTGATGGGGCACAATTCCTCCCAATGACACCAACAATTGGGCCCAATGACACCAGTGGCAGGGCACAATTTCCCGCAATGATGGGGCACAATTCCTCCCGATAACACCAACTATTCCTCCCAATGACACCAATGATGGGGGCACAATTCCTCCCAATGACAACAACAATTGGGCCCAATTTCCCCCAATGACGGGGCACAATTCCTCTCAATAACACCAACAATTGGGCCCAGTGACACCAATGATGGGGCACAATTCCTCCCAATGACACCATTGACAGGGCACAATTTCCCCCAATGACGGGGCACAATTCCTCCCAATGACACCAACTATTCCTCCCAATGACACCAATGATGGGGCACAATTCCTCCCAATGACACCAGTGATGGGGCACAATTCCTCCCAATGACACCAACAATTGGGCCCAATGACACCAGTGGCAGGGCACAATTTCCCGCAATGATGGAGCACAATTCCTCCCGATGACACCAACTATACCTCCCAATGACACCAATGATGGGGCACAATTCCTCCCAATGACAACAACAATTGGGGCCAATTTCCCCCAATGACGGAGCACAATTCTTCTCAATAACACCAACAATTGGGCACATTCCCTCCCACTTACACCAAATATGGCGCATTGTTTATTCCTACTGAGGTCAGGACCTTTTCTACTCCCAATGACCTTAATCCGGGCCCCCCCTAAATTTCAAGGGACAGTAAACTGGCCCCCTGTTTAGAAAGATTGGAGACCTCTGCCCTAGACAAAGAGATAATTTAGGGCACCAGTCAGTTGTGCCAAGATCATGGGCTAACAAGGCACATGCTGATAGGAGGAGAGGGCAGAGTGACAGTCTGCTGCTTCTCCATTCACTGTCCAGTCACAGGCTGATGGAGGGACAAGACCTGCACGTGAAAGTGAAACTACAGCAGGAAAAAAAATCGGGTCTCCTGACAGAGCTGTGTTGTGTGGCAGAGCTGTGCAAATTTCCGGTCTGGATGGGCAGAAATACAAATCCTTAGGTAAAACAGCGAATCTCTATGTATTTCATCTGTGCCTTAAGCTGTTTGCCTGGAATTCGCCTTTAATTACTGCTGAGAGAAAATCTGTTCAGGTTAAAGCATCAGGTGTGCTTGAGCTCCCCGACTTCCTCTGCTGCATACGATTTTCCCAGCTCCTTTGGTTGACTTGCTTCTCTCCCTACTCGGGCCTATCCTGCTTGCTTTGTCTAGGGGTGTCCAGGGGAGGGCTGGGCCAGGGGGCAGGGTGGCAATTGCCCCCCAGGCTACCCTAACTTACATTCAAAATGGACAATGGCCACTGCCCTGTCACTCTTTTTTTTACTTGTGGAGGAAGGAAGCAGGGGCCAGGGGCGCAGCCACCAACTGCAGGCAAAGGGGGGTGCCCAGGGCCGGCCCTACCATGGATCCCACTGGGCCCATTGGGCTGCCTCGGGAGGAGCGCCGCCGGATTACACAGAGCGGGGATCTCCCGCTTACAAAGTCCTGCCTCCTGGACCAGCTTCTATAATAGACAGCACACTGGTGATGTCTACCATAGGAGCCAGTCCAGGAGTGGGACTTCATATAATAGCGGCTGCGCCAGGTAAGCGGGGATCTCCGGCGGCTCTCCTCTCTCTGCATTGCAGGGGCACTGGTGAGGCTGCATTGATGGGCAATGATCGGGCTGCATTGATGGGCACTGATCAGGCTGCAATGATTGGCACTGATCAAACTGTGCTGATGGGCACTGATCAGGCTACATTGATGGACACTGATCAGGCTGCATTGATGGGCACTGATCAGGCTGCAATGATTGGCACTGATCAAACTGTGCTGATGGGCACTGATCAGGCTGCATTGATGGACACTGATCAGGCTGCAATGATTGGCACTGATCAAACTGTGCTGATGGGCACTGATCAGGCTGCATTGATGGACACTGATCAGGCTGCATTGATGGGCACCCATCAGGCTGCAATGATTGGCACTGATCCGGCTGTGCTGATGGGTACTGGTGAGGCTGCATTGATGGACACTGATCAGGTTGCATTTGATAGGCACTGGTGCGGCTGCATTGATGGGCACTGATGAGGCTAAGCTGATAGGCACTGGTGCGGCTACATTAATGGGCACTGATGAGGCTAAGCTGATAGGCACTGATGAGGCTGCATTGGTGGGCACTGATGAGCTGCATTGATGCATTATTTTTGTTAAACCTTTTTTGTTGCTATTAACATTAAATTTTGTTACCACCTTGTATCATATTTGTCTTGCTTCATAACATCAATATCCGTTCTAAAACCAGGTGGGCATGGATGGTGAGCTGATTCGGCGGTTCAATGGGCCACTTGACTGGACTTGCCCCCCAGGCCCAAGGCTGCCAGCCCTCCCCTGTACTTACCTGATCCTTCATTTTACCAGAAAACAGCGCAACCCCACGGTCCAGCGGTGGACTGTTCCGGGTCCATGGAGCCTGCTGTGGGCTTGATGACGTCAGGAACAATCCACAACTGATGACTGCTGGAGTGTGGGGATGCCGGCCTGGTCTTGTGCTGGGAGGATCAGAGGATTAGGTAAGTAAATCTCCTTTCTCCTTTCCCCTGGACAATAAAGAAATTCATGCAGTGCAAGCCCAGCCCCACTGCATGGGAAAACTTTTTATTTTTTTGCCCAAAATTGAGCTTTAAGCCCTAGTAAGAGGCGAAACGCGTTGGGGGGAGGAGCTGGATGGAGTGCCTGGAAATGTACTGGAACAATAAAGTTAGGTTTGGGGTTTATGGAAGTGGGGCACTGCTTTTATACTTCACGTGTTCTCTTGGGAAGTGGGAGGGCGTTGTCATTAAAGTGAATCTGTGACCTTGCCCTGCATCCACCCCAGGCCACATGGCATTTCTCAGGGCGGGTTTCATCAGTGACGAGAGTGGACCATGCCTGCCCTATGTATGTAGAAGTGGCCCCATCGGAAGCCCATGTGACAGGGTGACAACGCAGGAGCACATTTGGGGGACAGGGACAGTTGTCACCCTAAAACAGGAAGAGCCTGAACAGGAATCTTTGCAGGATCACCAGGGATTTATTTCCTGCATGCTGCAGATTAAAAAACATAAATACAAAATGGCTTTTAAATTCTATTACCAATTTTAGGATTATACAGTGAGGGGAAAAAGTATTTGCTCCCCTGCTGATTTTGTAGGTTTGCCCACTGACAAAGAAACGATCGCTCTATAATTTTAATGGTCGGTTTATTATAACAGCGAGAGACGGAAAAACAACAAAAATATCCAGAAAAAACGCATTTCACAAAAGTTATAAATTTGATTTGCATTTTAATGAGTGAAATAAATATTTGATCCCCCATCAATCAGCAAGATTTCTGGCTCCCAGGTGTCTTCTATACAGGTAATGAGCTGAGATTAGGAGTTCTCTAGTAAAGGGAGTGCTCCTAATCTCAGCTTGTTTCCTGTATAGAAGACTCCTCTCCACAGAATCAACCAATCAGATTCCAATCTCTCCACCATGGCCGAGACCAAAGAGCTGTCCAAGGAGGTCAGGGAGAAGATTGTAGAGCTACACAAGGCTGGAATGGGGGCTACAAGACCATCGCCAAGCAGCTTGGTGAGAGATGACAGTTGGTGCGATTATTCACTAATGGAAGAAACACAAAATAACAGTCACCTCCCTCGGTCTGGGGCTCCATAGAAGATCTCCCCTCATGGGGTTCAATGATCATGGAGAACGGTGAGGAATCTCCCAGAACAACACGGAGAATCTTCACTGATCTCAGCTGGGACCATAGACACCAAGATAACCATCGGTAACACCGCACCGTGACTGAAATCCTGCAGCCCCCGCAAGGTCCCCTGCTCAGGAAAGCGCATGTACAGCCCGTCTGAGGAAAGCACATGTACAGCCCGTCTGAGGAAAGCACATGTACAGCCCGTCTGAGGAAAGCACATGTACAGCCCGACTGAGGAAAGCACATGTACAGCCCGTCTGAGGAAAGCACATGTACAGCCAGTCTGAGGAAAGCTCATGTACAGCCCGTCTGAGGAAAGCACATGTACAGCCCGTCTGAGGAAAGCACATGTACAGCCCGTCTGAGGAAAGCACATGTACAGCCCGTCTGAGGAAAGCCCATGTACAGCCCGTCTGAGGAAAGCACATGTACAGCCCGTCTGAGGAAAGCACATGTACAGCCCCTCTGAAGTTTGCTAATGAACATCTGAATGATTCAGAGGAGGATTGGGTGAAAGTGCTGTGGTCAGAGGAGACCAAAATCCAGCTCTTTGGCATCAACTCAACTCGCTGTGTTTGGAGGAGGAGGAATGCTGCCTATGACCCCAAGAACACCACCCCCCCCACCACCGTCACACATGGAGGGGGAAACGTTATACTTTGGGGGAGTTTTTCTGCTAAGGGGACCGGAGAACTTCACCGCATCAAAGGGACAATGGACAGGGCCATGGTCCATCAAATCTTGGGTGAGAACCCCCTTCCCTCAGCCAGGGCATTGAAAATGGGCCGTGGATGGGGCTTCCAGCATGACAATGACCCAAAACACATGGCCAAGGCAACAAAGGAGTGGCTCAAGAAGAAGCACATTAAGGTCCTGGAGTGGCCTAGCCAGTTTCCAGACCTTAATCCCATAGAAAATACGTGGAGGTTGGAGTTAGCTAGCGTCAGCCTGGAAACCTTAATGACTTGGAGATCTGCAAAGAGGACAAAATCCCTCCTGAGAGGTCTGCAAACCTGGTGGCCGACTACAAGAAACGTCCGACCTCTGTGATCGCCAACAAGGGTTTCCCCACCAACTACTAAGGGGGTCAAATATTTATTTCACTCATTAAAATGCAAATAAATTGATAACGTTTTAGAAATGCGTTTTTCTGGACATTTTTGTTGTTATTCCGTCTCTCACTGGTAAAATAAACCGACCATTAAAATTAAAGAGCGATCATTTCCTTGTCAGTGGGCAAACCTACAAAATCAGCCGGGGAGCAAATACTTTTTTTTTTTCATTGTTTTTAGTGATGGGGTTTACATTTCCATTAATAGTTCTACGTTGGGATAACTGTCACTTCTGTCTGTAGACTTTGCTGCCAATCCTGAGTTGGTTGTTTTCCTCCTAAAGGAATCAAAAATGGGTTTGCGTCTGAAGCTTCAGAGACCTCAGTATGGGGCTTGATGTGCTTTGTAGTTGTTCCCTGCTCGCCGTAGACGGGTCCTGTTGTTAGCAGCCATCTTGGAACGATGGCGGGGGAACATGCTGGGGGCGCTCTTGTCGGCTGTTGTCAGAGTTGAGTGAGCCGGAGATGTAATTAGTTGTCACCTAGGCAGATTCTCTCTGGGTCATGGTAAGTTTTCAGCGTCACGCCGCACGCTGCGTTTCACGTTTGCCACAAACTTTTTGCACCGCCTGCATAATTCACAGCATAAGGAGTCTTCCTGCACCATCAGCGGTGCTGTAAAGACGAATAGACTGACACCGGAGTCCCCCATGCTGTTCTTCTCATCTTATTTGGGAGATTTCCAGAGTCACGCAGGGAGCGTGCACGGGAGATGTTTGCTTAGATGTGTGGAAAATGTATGACAAGTGTAGGGTTGGGAGTTTGCAGAAATCCAAATACATTATTGAACAGCGCAGACTTCTCAGGGATTGCTTGTTTTTTGTTATTTTCTTGTGTTCTCTCCCTGTCACTGTTGGGAGTTTCAGGCTGTGATTACATGCCTGAGTTCAGTGCTGATAACCAACACTGTCATTGACAAAGGTGCTCTCATGATCACACAAAAGAAACCTGGACGCCTTCCTAATTGTTTAACCTCTTCAGCCACGGAAGGATTTCCCATGTTAGGACCAGAGCACTTTTTGATATCCGGCACTGCGTCGCTTTAACTGACAATTGCGCGGTCATGCGACGTTGTACCCAAACAAAATTTGCGTCCTTTTTTCCCACAAATAGAGCTTTCTTTTGGTGGTATTTGATCACCTCTGCGTCATTTCTGATCACCGCTATAAACAAAAAAATCGCAATCGGCGTTTGATTGGTTTGCGCAAAAGTTGCCGCGTTTGCGAATGATGAGAATTAATTTATGGGGTTTTTATTTATTTTTTTATATTTTACTAGTAATGGCGGCAGATCTCCGATTTTTAGCGGTACTGCGATATTGCGGCGGACATGTCGGACCATTTTGTCACATCTTACCTGCAGGGAAGATAAGTTGCCACATTTCATCCACAGGACAGCAGTGGTGCCACAACTCATCAACAGGGCTGCAGAATTGCTGCATCTCATCCACAGGAGAGCAGAGGTGCCACCATGTAACAAAGAAGATAAGGTACAGCGTCTCATCCGCAGGGTTGCAGAGGTGCCACATCCCATCCACAGGGCAGATAAGGTGCCACATCCCATCCACAGGGCAGATAAAGTGCCACATCCCATCCACAGGACAGATAAGGTGCCACATCCCATCCACTGGGCAGATAAGGTGCCACATCTCATCCACTGGGCAGATAAGGTGCCACATCTCATCCACAGGGCAGATAAGGTGCCACATCCCATCCACAGGGCAGATAAGGTGCCACATCCCAGCCACAGGGCAGATAAGGTGCCGCATCCCATCCACAGGGCAGATAAGGTGCCGCATCTCATCCACAGAACAGATAAGGTGCCACATCTCATC
This sequence comes from Glandirana rugosa, assembly GCA_018402905.1. Lineage (NCBI taxonomy): Eukaryota > Metazoa > Chordata > Amphibia > Anura > Ranidae > Glandirana > Glandirana rugosa. The sequence continues at coordinate 148,781 of BLSH010231764.1, forward strand.
CACAGAACAGATAAGGTGCCACATCCCATCCACAAAGCAGATAAGGTGCCACATCCCATCCGCAGAGCAGATTAGGTGCCCCATCCCATCCACAGGGCAGATAAGGTGCCGCATCCCATCCACAGGACAGATAAGGTGCCACATCCCATCCACAGGGTAGATAAGGTGCCCCTTCCCATCGACAGTGCAGATAAGGTGCCACATCCCATCCACAGGGTAGATAAGGTGCCCCTTCCCATCGACAGGGCAGATAAGGTGCCACATCTCATCCACAGGGCAGATAAGGTGCCACATCCCATCCACAGGGTAGATAAGGTGCCACATCCCATCCACAGGGTAGATAAGATGGCACATCCCATCCACACGGCAGATAAGGTGCCACATCCCATCCACAGAGCAGATAAAGTGCCGCATCTTATTCGCAGGGCAGATAAGGTGCCACATCCCATTCACAGGGCAGATAAGGTGCCGCATCCCATCCACAGGGCAGATAAGGTGCCACATCCCATCCACAGAGCAGATAACGTGCCACATCCCACCACAGGGCAGATAAGGTGCCGCATCCCATCCACAGGGCAGATAAGGTGCCACATCCCATCCACAGAGCAGATAAGGTGCCACATCCCACCACAGGGCAGATAAGGTGCCACATCCCATCCACAGAGCAGATAAGGTGCCACATCCCATCCACAGAGCAGATAAGGTGCCGCATCCCATCCACAGGGCAGCTAAGGTCTTGCATCCCATCCACAGGGCAGCTAAGGTGCCGCATCCCATCCACAGGGCAGATAAGGTGCCGCATCCCATCCACAGGGCAGATAAGGTGCCCCATCCCATTCACAGGGCAGCTAAGGTGCCACATTCTATCCACAGAGCAGATAAGGTGCCGCATCCCATCCACAGGGCAGATAAGGTGCCGCATCCCATCCACAGGGCAGATAAGGTGCCGCATCCCATCCCCAGGGAATATAAGGTGCCGTATCCCATCCACAGGGCAGATAAGGTGCCACATCTCATCCACAGGGCAGATAAGGTGCCGCATCCCATCCACAGGGCAGATAAGGTGCCCCTTCCCATCCACAGTGCAGATAAGGTGCCACATCTCATCCACAGGGCAGATAAGGTGCCACATCCCATCCACAGGGCAGATAAGGTGCCGTATCCCATCCACAGGGCAGATAAGGTGCCGCATCCCATCCACAGTGCAGATAAGGTGCCACATCTTATCCACAGGGCAGATAAGGTGCCGCATCCCATCCACAGGGCAGATAAGGTGCCCCTTCCCATCCACAGAGCAGATAAGGTGCCACATCTCATCCACAGGGCAGATAAGGTGCCGCATCCCATCCACAGGGCAGATAAGGTGCCCCTTCCCATCCACAGTGCAGATAAGGTGCCACATCTCATCCACAGGGCAGATAAGGTGCCGCATCCCATCCACAGGGCAGATAAGGTGCCGCATCCCATCCACAGGGCAGATAAGGTGCCGCATCCCATCCACAGTGCAGATAAGGTGCCCCTTCCCATCCACAGTGCAGATAAGGTGCCGCATCCCATCCACAGGGCAGATAAGGTGCCGCATCCCACCACAGGGCAGATAAGGTGCCGCATCCCACCACAGGGCAGATAAGGTGCCACATCCCATCCACAGGGCAGATAAGGTGCCGCATCCCACCACAGGGCAGATAAAGTGCCGCATCCCATCCACAGGGCAGATAAGGTGCCCCATCCCATCCACAGGGCAGATAAGGTGCCGCATCCCACCACAGGGCAGATAAGGTGCCACATCCCATCCACAGGGCAGATAAGCTGCCCCTTCCCATCCACAGGGCAGATAAAGTGCCACATCCCATCCACAGGGCAGATAAGCTGCCCCTTCCCATCCACAGGGCAGATAAAGTGCCACATCTTTTCCATAAGGCAGCAAAACTTAACCAAAGAAAAACATTTTCTCCAAATGTGATGTGCAGGAACTTTGTGTGCAGTCTTCTGTCTGAGATACAAGAATGCGATGTTCACATTTAGAAATATAACGGGCGGCACAGAATGTTTCTTTTGCGAGTTAAATTATTAAAGAGTTCCTCATCTGTGGATTGTTGTTCTTCTGAATGTGAGAAAATCGCACTGCCGCTTTTCATTCTGAGCGGCGGCGGCGAGGGTTCCCTCGCTCACACGGGGAATGCGGTGCGTCTGGTTCATGGGAGCCGCGCTCTTTCCTCTTTCTGGAATGAAAAACATTTGAAGTGTTTTTTGTGCAGTAGGCGGCCGGATGTCACGGCGGCTCGAGTTCTCCAAAGGGAGACGGAATTAATGCTGCGACTTCTTCTGTGAAGAACGCAACTTGGAAAAAAAAACGGACTGCCAATGGCCTCGTAGTCAGAAATAATAATGAAAGCTCAGAAGTTTCATAGAGAAGAAACAGGCCAATAAGATTTCAGTGTTACCAGTAAAAGATCAATTCTGATTGGTTGCTTTTGGTTTATGGCGTTTTCGGATATTTATTATGCTTTTCGCTGGGTATACACCATGTTGTCAAAAGTATTGTGACACCCACATGAACTTTAATGGCATCCCTGTCTGAGCGCCCGTTCACACAGGGGCGACTTGCCATCCGACTTGAGTTGCCTCAAGTCGCTTGACATTTGAAATCCCAATGGGAGTCGTCTTAATATACACGACTGAAGTCGCTCCAACTTCAAGGCAACTTGAACAGGTTGTACAGGTTCCTGTACTACTTCTAGGCGACTTCTATGCGACTTGTGCCCATAGGATTCAATAGAAGTCGGATTCCCCATCTACATGGAAGCGACTTTACAGTTAAAAGAATAGAATTTATTTTTAGGCAGCCCCCTCCCTCTCTTCTCTGATTGGTCAAGGCAAAGTCGCCTGAGGTCCTTGAAGTCGTGCTGGAAGTCGCTCTGAAAGTCGCTCTGAAATGGCCTAGCGAAGTCGCGCCGAAGTTGGGTCGCCCCTATGTGAATGTAGGCTTAGTCCGGAGGGTTCAATATTGAGTTGGCCCCACCCTTTGCAGCTATAACAGCTTCACCTCTTCTGGGAAGGCCGTCCACAAGGTTTAGGAGTGCGATGCATAGAAGCTCATTATGCCTTTGCCTTACAGGTTTTTTTTCTTTTTGCTCAGGGGATATCGATTTAACCCCTTCCACACCGAGCGGCAGTGTGGGCGTGTCCCACGAATCACCGTAAATAAACGGCGATTTGCGGAGTGGCCGCCAGGGGGCGCGTGCGTGCCGCCGCACTCCAGAGGAGCATGCCCGCGGCTCCCGCGGACCTGATGTCCGCCGTCGAGCCGCGATGAGCAGCCAGAGCAAAAGAACGGGGAACCGCTGATATAAACATGGCTGCTCCACGCTCTGTCAGTGGGGACATAAGAGATCTACCGATCCCTGTCACTGATCAGTTAGATCTCTGGTGCCCATAATAGCCCCTCCCCTTTCACAGTTAGAGCACGCCTAGGGAACACAGTTACCCCCTAGATCTCCCCCTGCAGGTTAACCCCTTCACTGCCCCCTCACAGTTAGAACACGCCTAGGGAACACAGTTACCCCCTAGATCTCCCCCTGCAGGTTAACCCCTTCACTGCAGCCTCACAGTTAGAACACGCCTAGGGAACACAGTTAACCCCTAGATCTCCCCCTGCAGGTTAACCCCTTCACTGCCCCCTCACAGTTAGAACACGCCTAGGGAACACAGTTAACCCCTTAGATCTTCCCCTGCAGCTTAACTCCTTCACTGCCAATGACATTTATACTGTAATCAAAACTATTTAAATTTCTGATCGCTGTATAAATGCCAATGGTCCCAAAAAAGTCTCAAAATGGTCCGACATGTCCACCGCAATATCGCAGTACCGCTAAAAATTGCAGATCGCCGCCATTACTAGTAAAAAAATTAAAAAAAAAATAAAAACCCCAGAAATACATTTTCATCATCCGTAAACGTGGTACCTTTTGCGCAAATCAATAAACGCCGATTGCGATTTTTTTTTTTTTTTTTTTTTTACCAAAAATATGAGGAAGAATATAAATCGGCCAAAACTGATGGAAAAAAATGTTTATTTATTTATTTATTTTTGGATTTGTATTTTAGCAAAAAGTAAGAAAAATAGATTTTTTTTGCAAAATTGTTGCTCTTTTCTTTGTTTATAGCGGCGATCAGAAATGACGCAGAGGGGATCAAACACCACCAAAAGAAAGCTCTATTTGTGGGGAAAAAAGGACGCAAATTTCGTTTGGGTGCAACGCCGCACGACCGCGCAATTGTCAGTTAAAGCGACGCAGCGCCGAATCCCAAAAAGTGCTCTGGTCCTAAAGGGGGAAATTCTTCCGGGGGCTGAAGCGGTTAAGGGAAATTCCTTGGGGACCCCCATATCACCAGAACGAGTGTTCCCATTGGAAGATTTCTCCTATATTACTTTTCTAGGGACAACCCAAAATTTGGGATTTTCTTTCACTTTCATTGATAATGGTAAACAGGACAAATAGTGAGGGGGAATCTCCCTAACGGGGGGGCACAGACCGCAATAAAAACTGACAGGGGTTCTAACCCCCCCCTCCACTCTGAAAAAAACAGTTTTGCCTTTAGTTATACTTGAACCCTCGCATCGCAGGCACGGCCCCACTGCAGGGGATCATTTGTTATTTGCCTGAGGATGGGCTTTAAAAAAGAAGAATCGTTACCTTTTCCTACACTTTACATGATTTGTATTCTGCACCGGTGATTTTGAACATTTTGTAACTTTTTTTTTCCCCATTGGCTTTCTGTCTGTAATCCTTATCAGGGATTTTGCTGCTTTTACATATCTGCTTGTGTTTTTCCCGAGGCCATGATTTCAGCGGACTTCTCTCTTGGGCAGAATTTGTATCCATCACCTTCCCAGCTGTCACTCTCTCCCTGTGTTTGGGCTACAGAGTCTGGTTTTCCTCCATCGCTATGCTGGGATTTTAATAACCTCTGTATATTAATAACACATTCAGGGAATTCACACAGGGCGCTCAGACGTGTCATGGTTGGCCGGGGATCAGCTTGCCATGGAATGTACACTATATTACCAAAAGTATTGGGACGTTTGCAGGGGTTGCAATTGCAACTGGGCCCCATGCTCCAGGGGGCCCGTGTGCCTCCCTTGTACACCTGGATAGGAGGGATGGCATTTAGAGGAACCAATCTCCTCCATTTTCCTCCTAATGCAGGAGATTGGTTCCTCTATATCAGAGATATGCAATTAGCGGACCTCCAGCTGTTGCAAAACTACAAGTCCCATCATGCCTCTGCCTCTGGATGTCATGCTTGCGGCTTTCAGAATCTTGCCATGCCTCATGGGACTTGTAGTTCTGCAACATCTGGAGGTCCGCCAATTGCATATCCTTGCTCTATATGCTGCCCCTCCTATCCAGGTTACTTGTCTTCTGCTGTTCCCAGGGTCCCTGTGTGCTTCCCTGGTCCCCCCACAGAACTGCTGTCTTCCCCCCTCCTGTAGAAGATGAGTCATGATGGAGAGATGGGAACAGGTCAGTAAATTTGTCATTTACCCCCTCCTTCCTTTTCTGAATGGACAGAGTCAGTGATTGGTACCAATTGGTTCATTCATAACTGAAGCATAGTAAACTGTTTTTACTATACTTCCATTTCTGAATGAATGGGAGGCTCGGTGCACAGCTATTCCTGTCCATTCATTCTGTGCAGCTGAGGTCACACAGATGGAGATTGAGGGCTGAGGTTTGTTTAGACCCCCTGGTATCTCATCAAAGCCCCCCAACAGAGCTACTAAAATAAATTGTAATGAATAAAATTGTAAAAGAAATAAAATGAAATGATAAAAAAATAATAATAAAAAAAAAAATTAAAAACTACTGACACCAGTGAGGGAACTATCAGGATTGCAAAGGGTGCAATTGTGACCGGGCCCTGGCATTTCACCACCATGGGGAGGCCCGAAGATGTCAGAAAGGGGGCCCGCTGCGGGACCGTAATAAAGGGACCCGCAATGGGAGTAAAGGGCCCCAGGATCAGTGATAAGGGCTCTGGCCAGGGGTCAGGGGGGCCCTTCATAATTTCTTGCACCGGGGCCCTGAAGGTTAAATTTACGCCTCTGGACGCCTGCCTTTACACGCACATGAACTTTAATGGCATCCCAGTCTTAGTCTGTAGGGTTCAATATTGAGTTGGCCCACCCTTTGTAGCTATAACAGCTTCAACTCTTCTGGGAAGGCCGTCCACAAGGTTTAGGAGTGTCTATGGGAATGTTTGACCATTCTTCCAGAAGAGCATTTGTGAGGTCAGGCACTGATGTTGGATGAGAAGGCCTGGCTCACAGTCTCTGCTTTAATTCATTCCAAAGGTGTTCTATTGGGTTGAGGTCAGGACTCTGTGCAGGCCAGTCACGTTCCTCCACCCCAAACTCGCTCATCCATGTCTTTATGGACCTTGCTTTGTGCAGTGGTCCAAACCATTTGGTGGAGGGGGGATTATGGTGTGGGGGTTGCTTTTCAGGGGTTGGGCTTGGCCCCTTAGTTCCAGTGAAGGGAACTCTTAAGGCGTCAGCATACCAAGACATTTTGGACAATTTCATGCTCTCAACATTGTGGGAAGAGTTTGGGAATGGCCCCTTCCTGTTCCAACATGCCTGCGCACCACTGCACAAAGCAAGGTCCATAAAGACATGGATGAGGGAGTTTGGGGTGGAGGAACTTGAGTGGCTTGCAGTCTCCGTTCTAATTCACCCCAAAGGTGTTCTATGGGGTTGAGGTCATGACTCTGTGCAGCTCAGTCAAGTTCCTCCACCCCAAACTCCCTCATCCATGTCTTTATGGACCTTGCTTTGTGCACTGGTCCAAATCATTTGGTGGAGGGGGGATTATGGTGTGGGGGTTGTTTTTCAGAGGTTGGGCTTGGCCCCTCAGGGGTTGGGCTTGGCCCCTTAGTTCCAGTGAAGGGAACTCCTAAGACCTCAGCATTCCAAGACATTTTGGACAATTTCATGCTCCCAACTTTGTGGGAAGAGTTTGGGGATGGCCCCTTCCTGTTCCAATATGACTGTGTGTAATTTCATATCCATTATTTAATATTTTTCATATGAACTGTAATAAAATTAGTCGAGCTAAAATGTAACAACTTAAAAGTTACAATATACAGTAAAAGGTAACAGGATATCCATATATAGAGTCATACTGCAGCGCACCCAATTTAACCACTTAAAGGGTAAGTTCCCCTTACAGAAATATCTGTAAGGTGAACTTACACTGGACCCCTGGACACCCCC
>BLSH010231764.1:156069-169727 GCA_018402905.1 Glandirana rugosa
CCCCCCCCCCCCCCCCCGGGTCACCCACCCTGACACATAGTGCAGCCGCTCTACTGGTCCGGGGCTTAGAAGTCCCCTCGGCTTCATCTCCTAAACGTACCTCGTAAAGATATGGCATTCTAATTGGTTGGCGCCAACCAATCCGAACCCGCGTAGCCCGTCCTGTGAGCGGCGGGAGAAGAGAGAAATCCCCGGACCGGTAAAGCGACTATCTGATGCGTCAGAGCGGGACATCGCCGGACTCCAGGTCCACGGGTCCGGGTGCGATGGGGGAGGGGGTCCAGTGTAAGATTTTCTGTAAGGCCTCATACACACGGGGCGTATGAAAAAAAAATAAATAAGCAAAACGTTGGGCCCGACGTCAGAGAAAAATCTGCGTTTTTTTTGGGGCGTTTTGCATCGTCGTTCGTGAGCGTCGGCGTCTATAGGCGTTTTTAAAAAAAAACATTTCTCTGCTTTTTTTTTAACCTGAAAGCGTCAGTGTCTAAAACACCGCTTAACATCGGTACGGCGTTAGTGAGCGTTTTGCGGCGTCAAAAACGCCAAAGAGTTACAGCCTTGGAACGCTCTGGCCGTGGGTTCTACTTTCAGCTCACGAATGCCATCTACAGCTCAAAAACTGCAGCGTTTTTTAAGGGGCCATTGAATAACATGGAGAGCTGCAAAAAACGTTAAAAACCGTGGCGCTAAAAAACGCCCGTGTGTGAACTTACACTTTAAGGACCCGAACACTCTTTGCATATGTGGGCATGACCTACATATGCGTTCAGTAATGCACGCGGGGATGGGGGCGCTTTAAAAAAATAAATAAAAAAATTTTAATAAATTTTATTACTTTTTTTTTTTAATTAAATTAAAAAATAAAAATTTAATTTTATTACTTAAAAAAAAAAAAAAATTAAATAAAAAAAAAATAAAAATGTTTGATCACTTTTATTGCTATCGCAAGGAATGTAAATATCCCTTGCGATAAAAATACAGCATGACAGGTCTTCTTTATGGAGAGATCTGAGGTTTATGGATTAAAAAATATATCTTTTGCTTTTAAAAAAAAAAAATGGCCTGAAAACCGGAAGTGACATCATGATGTCACTTTGGTCCTCCAAGGGCATAGAGATGGGTGGTGACCATCTTCCCATCGCTTATCTCTATGGAAAAACGCAGGGATTACTTTTATGTCAAAGAGAATGGCGGAAAGAAAATACCGGGTTATGGCGTCTAACTGCAGCCATGTCCCCAGTATTTAACAGCAAAGTAATGACGTTTTCTCCCACTTAGGCAGTTGGCAATAAAAGTCATTGGGGTTGATTTACTAAAACTAGAGAGAGCAAAATCTGGTGCAGCCCTGCATGGGAGCCAATCAGCTTCCAGGTTTTTTTTTTTTTAATTATTTAAACGTAATTAACCACTTCAGCTCCCCTTAATTGCCAGGCCATTTGATCATTGTCATAAATTGGTCATAACTGACAGTTGCGCGGTCCTGCAGCGCTGTACTCAAAATTGTTCTTTTTTTCTCCGCTAATAGAACTTTCTTTTGGTGGCATTTGAAACAAAAAAAGACTGACCATTTTGAAAAGAAAAAAAATATTTTTACTTTCTATTATAAAACATCCAATTAAAATTGTAAAAAAAAAAAAAAAAAATCACATTTTAGGCCAATATATATTCTGCTACATATTTTTGGTAAAAGAAAAAAATCCCAATAAGCGTATATTGATTTGTTATTGCGTCTACAAAATAGGGGATATTTTTATGGCATTTTCATTTATTTATTTTTTACTAGTAAGGCTCCATTTACACGGGACGCTGTTTCAAAACGGCCGTTTTGCCGCATTTTGCATGCCGTGTCTAGCAGCGTTTTGCCGCGTTCGCATGTAGGAGCATTTTTTAAAAAAAAAAACATTTTTTTTAAAATTGAAACGCTTGTAAACAAAGCGGTCCTAGATGCGAGTTACCGCGTTTAGGCACGTTTATAAGCTGTTTGGCGGTTTCAAATGCCTCTGAACCCATTTTTTTGCGTTCCAAAAAAAAAGCCTCAACTCAACTGCCTGGAAACGACCTTAAACGACCCTGTGTAAATGTACTGGTAAGATAACATAGAGGAGAGTTCAGGGGCAGCTGATAAAAATGCCCAAATGCCTTAAAACGTCCGTTTACCAGCAGCAGAGTAAATGAGGCCTCATCAGCGATTTTTAGTGGGACTGCGACATTGTGGCGGACAGATCGGACACCTGACACTTTTTTGGAAACCAGTGACACCAATACAGTGATCAGTGATAACAATATGCACTGTTACTGCACTAATGACGCTGGTAGGGAAGGGGTTAACGCCAGGGGCGATCAAAAGGTTGTGTGCCTAGGGGGTGCTTTCTAACTGTGTGGCGGGTGGACTCACTAGATGAACACAGGGATCCGTGTTCCTGATTAGCAGGAACACAAGATCACTGTCTTCATCTCTGACAGAGCGGCGGTCTGCCTTGTTTACATCAGCAGACTGCCGTTCTTACTCTCTGGGGAGCAATCGCGGGTGGCCAGCGGACATCACGTCCGCCTGACCCACCGATTGGCTCCCCTTCTGGGCACCCCCTGCTGGCTGTTCCATGAAATGACCTACAGGTACAATAGAGCCGACCTGCAGCAGTATATGTACTGCGGCCAGTCAGCAAGGGGTTAAACAAGCTGAAGTTAGAAGCCGATTGGCTACCATGCACAGCTGCCCTCTCCCGGTTTAGTAAATCAATCCCATGGTTTCTACTTGATTTTTGTTCGTTGTGAAGGATGGCATTGTGGCGCCGGGCCAATTGCCATGAACGTGCCCCTTCGCCCCCAAGGCCTCCAGGCTAACATGCCCTCTCCTTCATCTTGATCAAGGTCCGACCCTTCCCCCATCGGCGCGCCACGTACCCGGCGCCGCTCGGAATCCATGCTGTTTGAAATCTGCTGACCCAGATGTCCAGCTGGAGGAGAAAATCTTCCTGCCGAGTTCTCTGACAGCATTAAATCACCAATTAAGGGCTTTTCATTCTGTGAGTTTAATTGACCTTGAAACGGTTTATCAGGATGAAAAGTTTTATGTGGCGCTCCTTTATTTTATTTATTTCAGGTGCTTTTATAGCGCCGTCAATTTACGCAGCGCTTTACATATACATTGCACATTCACATCAGTCCCTACCCTCAAGGAGCTTACAATCTAAGGTCCCTAACTCACATTCATACACATACTAGGGCCAATTTAGACAGGATCTAATTAACCTACCAGCATGTCTGTGGAGTGTGGGAGGAAACCGGAGTACCCGGAGGAAACCCACGCAGGCACAGGGAGAACGTGCAAACTCCAGGCAGGTAGTGTCGTGGTTGGGATTCGAACCAGCGACCCTTTTGCTGCCAGGCGAAAGTGCTATCCACTACACCACTGTGCCCCCCACTACACCACTGTGCCCCCCACTACACCACTGTGCCCCCCACTACACCACTGTGCCGCCCACTACACCACTGTGCCCCCCACTACACCACTGTGCCGCCCGCTCATCAAATGTTTTAGAGGAGTAACGTCAGTCTAATTATAACACAGGGTACTGTTTTTATAACACAAAAATAGTGCATGTAATGATCTCTGTTACCCGTTTGCCTTGTGGTGAGAGGGCACCTGTCCAAATTTTGGGTGTTCCCCTTAAATCGATGGCCAAACTTGCAGAGCGCAAGTTTATACTAAACGGCCGAAGGACACCTGACTATCACATCTACATGAGCTTGTTGGAATTCCCATTCCAAAACCAAGCTGGAATTGCCCCCCCACCCCCCATAGCCATTAATCTGCAGTGGTCCTCAACTCTTCCACGAAGGCTTCACACAAGATTTTGCAATGTGTCTGTTGGAATTTGTGAGATCAGCTACTGGGGTTGGATGAGAAGACCTGGCTCACAATCGGCAACCAAGTTCATCCAAAAGGTGTTCAGTCGGTTGAGGTCAGGGCTCTGCCCAGGCAGCTTGAGTTAAAGTTGGTAGACATCTGACCTTGACCCCTATATGGGCCTGCTGAACGTCCCATTCCAAAACCATGACAGTTATTAACCACTTCAGCCCCAGAAGGATTTCCCACTTTAGGACCAGAGCACTTTTTGCGATGCGTCATTTTAACTGACAATTGCGCGGTCGTGCGGCGTTGTACCCAAACAAAATTGGCGCCCTTTTTTCCCCACAAATAGAGCTTTCTTTTGGTGGTATTTGATCCCCTCTGCGACGTTTCTGATCGCCGCTATAAACAAAAGAACATCAACAATTTAAAATAATACAAAAAAAAATTCTTACTTTTTGCTAAATTACAAATCCAAAAAAAAAAAATATAAAAAAACTAATTTATTCATCGATTTTGGCCGATTTATATTCTTCCTCATATTTTTGGTAAAAAAAAAAATTGCAATTGGCGTTTATTGATTGGTTTGCACAACAGTTGCCGCATCTTTATCAGGACTGTGATATTGCGGCGGACATGTCGGACCATTTTGACACTTTTCCGGGACCATTGGCATTTATACAGCGATTATTGCTATGAAAATGCACTGATTACTGTGTGAATGTCACTGGCAGTAAAGGTGTTCCCTCTGCGTGTTCTAACTGTATGGGGGCTGGGCTGGCAGGGGGAAGGGAGTGATCACAGCCCTTCCCCCTCTGTCAGAACGGAGATCCGTGTTTACATACATGGACCTCTGTTCTCTCACTGCGGGGAGACTATGAGAACTAATTTCTGGAGTTTTTTTACAATTTTTTTTTTTTTACTAGTAATGGCGGCCATCTGCGATTTTTATCGGGACTGTGATATTGCGGCGGACATGTCGGATATTTTTGACACTTTTTTGCGACCAATGATATTTATACAGCGATCAGAAATTTAAATATCCACTGATTACTGTATAAATGTCATTGGCAGTGAAGGGGTTAACAGTGTTCCCTAGGCGTGTTGGTGGCTGGGCTGCCAGGGGCACCAGAGATCTAACTGATGCCAGTGACAGGAATCCGTAGAGCTCTTACATGCCGCCTGACAGAGTGGGGAACCGCCATGTTTACGTCGGCGGTTCCCCATTCTGGCTCTGTCACAGGGCATCGCGAGTCGCCAGCGGACATCGAGTCCACTCGACCCGCGGCCCCGCTCATGGAGCACGCAGCGGGCGCAAGCGCGCACCGTTGGCGGCGCGCGCTCGCCCCCTAGCAGTCGTGCACGCGAGTGATGACTATAAGCGGCGATTCGCGGGACAGAGCCACGCTGTCGCCGCTTATAGCCGATATGCGGTCGGCAACTGATTAAAGTGATATTAAACACACACCGTTTAATTTACCTTGTTCCTTCTATTTCTGTAAATGGACGAAGGCACTGTAATTAGTATTTTTATTATTTTTTTTTTAAAACATCTAAGTAACTTTTTCCTAATTGATATCCAGCTGTCACATGACCCAGATCTTTCCCAGTCTGTCTGCAGGGAAACCTAAATGGGAGGAGCTTCTAGTCCTCTGCTGCTGGTCACAACAAAACACAGCCTTTGGAACAGTGGCGGCCCTTCCATAATGGGCGCTGCCCCCCTAATCCATGCGCCCGGCCCCTAATCTACATGCAGGACGCCGGACGCATGGATTCCAATTGGATTCTATTTGTTGAAGCACATGATTAGAGCCTGAGGATTCAAAGTACGAACAGAGCACTGCGCCCTGAGCCCACCCAGTTGTGTGACATTAGCGAAATAATATTCGCTATTGTCTTCCTGCTTCTCCTCCCAGCCAATCAGGAAGCGTGTCCTGAGACCCGATTTGGCTGGGGAGTCTTAGGACTCTCGGCCAATCAGGTCTGAGGACCCACTTCCTGGTCGGCCGGGAGAAGCAGCAATGGCCCAGCTCTTCCCTCAACAAGCTGCAGCAGGTGGAGGGGCAGCTTCCAGGAGCCCTACCCCGGATCCAGCACCACCTCCTAAGGTCAGGGCATGGATGGCCGCCAACCCATCCAGACAATGGGGGTTGCGAGTGAGGGGGGCCAGGAGCCCACACCACCTCCGTTCACGGCCCACCATCCGATCGCCGTCTTCCCGTCTGTCTCCCCCGCACACGTGGGGGGGGGCGGCGGTTTGCCATCTGCCCCAAAATATCGAGCACCAGCTGGCACTGCTTTGGATTACAGAGTACAAATACATAATATCAATAGAAATTGTCATAGAAATATATATTTGAAATCAAATCTTTATTATTTTGTGGAAATAACAAGGTGTGGGCGGATTTCTGCCAGTCACAGTCCTCCAGCCTGTGTCTTAGAATAAGAGGAAGGTGAAGCCTCCATCAATCTACCTGTAATATGCCACCCCCATTGCGTTTAGCTAGTTAGTAGGCATGGAGGAGGAATGAGGGAGTGGGCTGTCATTTACCACTGTGTATACGCCCACGTGTGACTCTATAGTCACATGGGCGGCTCAGATGTGATAGGGAGGAAATGCTCAGTATAGAAATTCACTGAAAACTGAGCATGTGCAGAGCTGCCAGCACAGCTGCAAAATCCTTAGCTGAATTGGGGGACGTGAACAGAAGGGGGAGATAGAGATCAGCAGGATCAACCTGGAGTTTAGCAGAATACAGAAAAGGAATCTCATATTGACTGAGTGAGTATGAACAGCATGGAATACGCCATTTTATTAGTCGTTTTTTCTCATGACGTGGGTTTAGTGACCCTTCAAGTTGGTAACGACTTTGCAGCTATAGCAGCTGCCACAAGATTTTGGAGGTTGTCGGTGGGAGTTTGTAAGCTCAGGTTCTGATCTTGGATGAGAAGACTTGGCTTGCGGTCATTGTTCCAATTCTTGTGCTAAAGTGTTCAGTAGAGCTCAGGTCAGGACTCTCGAGTTCCTCTAAACCAGCCATCCTCAACCAGGGTTCCATGGAACCCTAGGGTTCCTCCAGAGGTTGCTAGGGGTTCCTTGAGCTGTGGCTGGTGAACCAACTATTTGTTGATGCCTACAGTGTTCAAGGTTCAGCACCACTTAGCAAAGTCAGCAGCATGGCACCAAATATCTTTTTAGATGTCTTTAAGGGTGGCATTCCGAGCACCACTTTAAGGGGGCCATTCTTCCTATTGGCCACCAATATAAAGGGCATTGTTCCTATTGAGCCCTGATGAATTGGTTTTAGTAAGGGTTCCTCAAGACATGAAAATTATTTTTGGGGTTCCTCTCAGGTTAAAAGGTTGAGAAAGCCTGGTCTATACCAAACGGGTCACACCGTATCTTTATGGAGCTGGCTTGGTGCTAAGTCATGCTGGGACAGAAAAGGGTCTTCACCAAACTGTTACCACAAGGTTGGAAGTGCACAACGGTCTGCAATGTCTTTGTATGATGTATATATTAAATGTGTAGCGCTCAACCAAATGAGAATAATAAATATAATTGAAGTTACCTGGTGATATAGGACGGGGGATAAACCCTGTTCTATATATATAAAAAAATAGTAAACTATTTATACCCTTCAGTCTGTATTTCGTCCACAGCACTCCGCAGAAACTGCCCTCCTAAAACTCAAACGACTTCCTAACACCTAATACCAACGGTCATTATTCCATAGTCTTACTCTTGGACCTCTCCGCTGTCTTTGATACAGTTGATCGCCCCCTCCTCCTCAAAAAACTCCATTTGCTTGGTCTCCATGGCTGTGCTCTCCGTTCGTTCGAATCTTTCCTATCTCACCGCACCTTCAGTGTCACAACTCCACTTCCTCCTCTCCAACTCCTCTCACCGTTGGGGTCCCCCAAGGTTCTCTCCTTGGACCCCTACTATTCTCGATCTACACCTCCTCCCTGGGTCAGCTGATAACCTCCCATGGCTTCCGCCATGATTTATATGCCGATGACACCCAAATCTATCTCTCTACCCCTCAGCTCACCCCATCAGTCTCCTCACAGATCACTGCCTTACTAACAGACATCAGCCTGGAGGTCACAGCTCTTCCTCAACCTGAATCTAAAACTGAGCTCATGATGTTTCCTCCCCCACATGCCCCTACCCCTAACTTCTCTGTTAAGCTCAATGGCACAACTATTAGTGCGTCCCCACATGCCAGGGTGCTAGGGGTAACCCTAGACCAGTCTTTCTCAACCTTTTCAACACAGAGGAACCATTGAACTAATTCTATGGTCTTAGGGAACCCCTACAACTCCTGATACATTAGAGTGATGGTCAATGGGAAGAGTGCTCCTTACACTTGTGGTCATTGGGAAGAATTACCCCCTTACAGATAGCTAAAAAGATCAATGGCATTATTGGGAATTTATCTGAGAGGTAGAAATTGACCATTGCTCAAGGAACCCCTAGCAACCCCTGGAGGAACCCTAGGGATCCACAGAACCCTGGTTGAGAAACCCTGCCCTAGACTCTGAACTGTCCTTTCAGGACCACATCCAATCCCTGTCCAAATCATGCCGCCTCAGCCTCCGCAACATCTCTAGAATACACCCCTTCTTAACCAATGGCACCACCAAGCTTCTAATTCATTCTCTGGTTATCTCTCACCTCGACTATTGCAACTCTCTCCTCATTGGATTACCTTTGCATACATTATCCCCCCTTCCATCCATAATGAATGCTGCTGCAAGACTTATCCACCTTACCAATCGCTCAGTGTCCTCCACCCCTCTCTGCCAATCTCTTCACTTGGCTTCCACTCACCCAACGTATAAAATTCATAGTTACATAGTTAGTCAGGTTGAAAAAAGACACAAGTCCATCCAGTTCAACCAAAAAAAAAAAAAAAATGTATATACATATATATACATACACAATTCAAAGTATTAACAATAATTTACAAAGCTATCCACAACTCTGCCCCCAGCTACATCTCTAGCCTGGTCTCAAAATACCAACCAAGCCGCCCTCTTCGGTCCTCCCAAGACTTCCTGCTCTCTAGCTCCCTTGTCACCTCCTCCCATGCTTGCCTCCAGGATTTCTCCAGAGCCTCTCCCATCCTTTGGCACTCCCTACCCCAATCTGTCCGACTGTCTCCTAATCTGTCCATCTTTAGATGATCCCTGAAAAACTTTCTCTTTAAAGAAGCCTATCCAGCTTCTATCTAATACACTGTTTTACTTTCTACATCAGCTCATCCCCCCACAGCTATTACCTTTTGTATCAATTGACCCTCCTTGTTAGATTGTAAGCTCTAACGAGCAGGGCCCTCTGATTCCTCTTCTACCAAATTGTGATGTAACTGTACTGTCTGCCTTCATTTTGTAAAGTGCTGTGCAAACTGTTGACGCTATATAAATCCTGTATAATAATTATAATAATATTTATACAAAAAGTGCTAGTGCAAACATAAGCTAAGAAAAAATATGTAGTCCTAGTGTAAACATATCTCCATCTTTATAAAAGTTCATATTGAATAAACTGCAAAGATGTGCAAATAGTACAAAATATAGTGCAAAAAAAGTGCAAAAGACAAAAGTGTAGAAAAAAAAATTTCATTCAGGAAAATTCACGTAGATCACAATTTGTTCAGATGCTAGGACAAAAACGAAGTGGTATGTAAATCCAAAAGCAATCATAGAGGTGTAACGCTTACCAGAAAGCCAATATATTCAAGCCTGAATACATTGCAGGAATCCAGAACCAGGAACTGCCTCCATGGTCTAATCATTCTATTGGGGACACCATAGAGCCAGACATCACTTGAGGAAGGCCAAATGGGGAAAGAGGGAGCCGTAACCAGTAGATAAATCCTCTTAAAACCCGCTCTCCAGAGGCGTTGTGGTACATGTAAAAATAAGCTTCACATAGCTTAGAACCTCTTTGTATAAAGGAATTTATTAAAGAAACGCACTATCATATTCCAGATAACTGCAAGCTCACAGGTAAGAAACTGCTGGCACAACAGACAAGCAGCACAGTGACGCGTTTCGTCCTCTTAGACGTCGTCTGGTGGTTGTATGATGTGGTATTAACAATTCCCTTCACTGGAAACACCTGAACTCAATCATCCAGATGGGAGTCCACTTACATTTGGCCATAAAGTGTATATCACTTGTCCTGGATCAGAGCAGTTCAGCTTTGACATGCCCAGCAGGAACTGTGTTCAGAAAATAATTGAATTTTTTTAAGGTTTTCAAATTAAATACATTTTTTATTTTTATTTTTTTCCACATGAGCATGGCTTATATAGAATGATAAATGATTGGCCGTGGATACAGTCCCTCCCAACCCTACGGTCTTGTGCTGCCATGCCAAACTTTGTGTGCTGACATGGTTTGGTGGGTATGAACTTTTGTGTATGTTCATCCATCTCCTATGAGTCTTCAATGCAAATCTATCAAAAAAACACCTCCATATAGCCAACACTATTGTCTACAGGTGTTTGGTTTGCAATGTGTTTGAGTCATGTCCATTGTTTGATTGATGCATACTAAAGGTCTATTAGTAACACATTCTATAGAGCAGTGGTTCTCAACCTCATGGAGACCGGGGCCCAGTGATTTCTTCCAAAATCCTCCATGCTCCAACAGTAAAAAAAGAATTATACTCACACAACAAAAGAATGGAAATACAAGATATGTATTGAATCTTTGAAAAGCTCTGGATGGGCTGGGTGTCCCTGTTGGGGGGGAGAAGGGTTCTGCAGGAAATTAGGGGACTCTGCAGTAGATTTGGTGGACCTTTAGGGCATGAGGTTTCTGGATGAAGCTGGGGGTAACTGTGGGGCACGGGAAGGGGCAGGGTCAACATGGGAGACTGGAGGGCACTTTGCACTTTGGGGTTGGGGTGCACTGTGGGACACTGTTGGGTGCGCCATTGTGGAGAAGCTGGAGGCCCTGCAGCAAGCTGAGGGTCACTGTGGAGGGATGAAGGTTCTTCAGGAGGTTTGGGGACCCTAATGCAGACTTGGTGGCCCTGTAGTACATGAGTTTCCTGAATGAAGCTGGAGGCAGCTTGGGGCATGGGGTTTCTGGAGGGGGCAGGGTCAACTTGGGAGACTGGAGGGCACTTAGGGGCAGGGTGCTCGGTGGGACACGGTTGCGTGCACCATAGGGGGTGGGGAGGCTAAAGGCTCTGCAGCAAGCTAAGGTTGACAGGCACCATTTTTCTTAGTTCATGTGTATAAATTCAAAAAGGAGGGAGAATGTAGGAGGCGGGGCAGTGGCACAGAGCTTGCAGGTGCTGTTGTGGTCACTCCCTCCTCGTGCGGCACACTAGGGTTGAGGGGAATCGTTACAAATATTTTTACAGGTAACAATGTTCCCTTTGAACGTATTGGAATTGTTTTGTCTTTGAGTTGGAGCGCCCCTTTACGAATTCAGTTCCCGGGTGGAAAATCGGGAAGAATTCAGAACAGAGACCCCATTAGCCGCCGTTCCTTGCTTTCATTACTGGGAGACGAAGGCGTGGAGAATTTCTCTGTTATAAGCCGGTTGGCGCGCCGATAAGACAATGGCGTGCTCTCCTCTGGGATCTCTTCCATGAAATCTGGGCCGCTTTGATTAGGAGCCAAAACGCGGCCGGTTAGAGCTCTTTAGTTTTGGAGAAATTAGCGGTGAATAATGTCTCTGCGCAGCTTTGGGCCGCCTCCGACCGCACGCCCCGTAATCTCACAGTAATTAAACGCCGCGCATATTTACCATCGTTCGCAGGAAACACGATGGAGCCGAGCCGGGCTCGTTATCTCTGGAAGCTAAAGAGCGCGTCCTTCCGGGGGGCAACTTTGATGACTTTTTCTTCTGTTCCTAATGAGAGTCTACAGTGCTTATAATTGCAGCTTTATTTATAATAATATTTTTTTTTATCCTTTATTTCCGTATTTTCTCAAACTCGACCCAACAGCTAAAATTTCAGATATGCTTTAACAAGTCATTTTCAATATTTTTAAATCTGCAGCTTTGATCAACCTAATCCAGACTTTCTCAACCTTTTCAACACCGTGGAACCCTTGAAATAATTCTCCGGTCTCGGGGAACCCCTGCTAAAAATGAAAGATCTACAACTCCTGATACATTAGTGTGATGGTCAATGGGAAGAATGCTCCTTACCCTTGTGGTCATTGGGAAGAATTACCCCCCTTACAGATAGCTAAAAAGATCAATGATATCATTGGGAATTTATCTGAGAGGTAGAAATTGACCATTGCTCAAGGAACCCCTAGCAACCTCTGGAGGAACCCTAGGGATCCACGGAACCCTGGTTGAGAAACCCTGACCTAATCCCTGGTGACAATGGAGGTCCTTGTGCTGGCACTTATAGGGTGACAACTCTCTTTCCATGTCTCTCAAATATGCTCCTGCGTTGTCACCCTGTCACAATGGCTTCTGAATGTCCTATTTTTTTTTTCAGGGCACCACAATGCAGCGCTTGGTCTGAACTGAAGCCATGGAACATAGGGCAAATTGCACATGGGCGCTGCCCCCCTTACCCATGCGTCCCCTATTCTACATGCAGGGCGCCGGATGCATGTATTTCAATCTGGGTTTTTTTTTTTTTAATATAGGCTGCAAAAAGGGTGGGCTCGGGTGCAGTGAGCCCACCCAGTTGTGTGACAATAGGGAATGAATATTCGCTATTGTCACACTGATCCTCCTCCTGGGCAATCAGGGAGTGGGTTCTGATACCCATCACCCGATTGGCTGAAAGGACAGGCGATCCTATTGCACGCTTAGGAGGAGGAGGAGGAGGAGGAGGGAGGAGACGCGCGGCGGAAGCCACCGTGATGTAGAGGAGGAGGAGGCGCGATGATGCCCGTAGGAGTGCTGACCGCCCACGACCTAGGTGGGGTAAGTACAGGGCCGGATGACTGACTGACTGACTGTGTGGGGGCGGTGGGGATGTTGCAGGTGACCCGACCAACAGCGTGGGTGGTGCCCACTGCCCCCCCCAAAAAAAAACACCAGCCGCCACTGGTGACAACGTTCTGTCAGTGACTTCCAATTGTGCTCCTGTGTTGTCACCCTGTCACATGGGCTTTCAAGTGGCTGCTTCTGCACACATTACACAGGCATGGTCCACTGTTGTCACCATCAGGGAACCTGGCCTGAGAAAAGCTATGCAGCCATCGCTGGAGTGGAGTGCAGCATTGAGATTTAACAAAGGATTAAAATAATTAAAACAGTCAGCTGTCTCCAGCCAAAACAGTTTTCTTAGTCGTGGATAGTGTGGGAGAGGATTAGAACCTCTGTCTGATAATGGAGGGGTGGCTTTGTTCTGTAGTTAGAATAATGTGAATTATGTCAGTACTTTTCTGTGTCTTCCCTGCATAAAGCATTTTCTTTTCTCTTTCTTGTAGCGTGTTTCTGCACTATTGCTACGCTCGCGGAGGAATGCGACATACGTCATACACCTGTATCTGTGGCAGGTAGGTCATTCTGTAAAAGCAGAATGTTGGGCATTTATGGAACAGCAGCCTTCTAGGTTTCCAATGGAACTGTCAGTAAACTGCATAAATAAACTACTTACATGTCACAATGTACAGCAACAGTGCCATATTTCAGAAAAGCTCCACCTTTTATCAAAGCCATCCTTCAGCTGCAGTCAGTGACTTCACCAGGGGATGGGCAGAGACACTCAACTGGGGAAGGGCAGAGAGAGTCAACTGGGGAAGGGGCAGAGACTCAACTGGGGAAGGGGCAGAGACTCAACTGGGGAGGGGGCAGAGACTCA
>BLSH010231764.1:170185-183592 GCA_018402905.1 Glandirana rugosa
AAGGGACAACACAGGTACAGGAAGGGGTCAACTCAGAGACGAAGAGCAGAGAGTAAACTGGGGAAGGGCAAAGAGTTAACTGGGGAAGAGAAGAGACTCAACTGGGGAAGGGCAGAGACTCGACTTGGAAAGGGCAGAGACACTCGACTGGGGAAGGGCAGAGAGTCTCAACTGGGGAAGAGCAGAGACTCAACTGGGGAAGGACATGGACACAACAGGGAAGGGCAAGGACATACAACTGAGGAAGAGCAGAGACTCAGCTGGGGAAGACCAGGGACTTATAACCGAAGAGGCGCAGGGACTCAACCAGAGAGGGGCAAAGACACAACAGGGAAGCGCAGGGATAAACAACCAGGGAGGGGGGCAGGGATATACAACCAGGGAGGGGGGCAGGGATATACAACCAGGGAGGGGGGCAGGGATATACAACCAGGGAGGGGCAGGAATATACAACCAGGGAGGGGC
Organism: Glandirana rugosa; assembly: GCA_018402905.1. Classification (NCBI taxonomy): domain Eukaryota; kingdom Metazoa; phylum Chordata; class Amphibia; order Anura; family Ranidae; genus Glandirana; species Glandirana rugosa. The sequence goes on from BLSH010231764.1 coordinate 170,651, forward strand.
AGGGACATATAGCCGGAGAGGGACAGAGACATAACAGGGAAGCGCGGGGACATACAACTGGAGAAGGAAAGGGACACAACAGGGAAGGGCAGTTACATACAACAGGGGAGGGGCAGGGACACAACCAGGTTGGAATCTTGCTGCTGGTATCTTATAGAGGAGGATGCATGTAAATCTGACGAGTCAGCAATCAGGTGCTGTATTGGCTTTTACAGAGGGCAAATGAGACAATAAAGAGAACCTGTCAAATAAAAATTGTATGACATATGGGACTTTTGGTTCCTTGTGTGATATAAAAAAGTTTATACGTGTAAAAAAAATGTAGACTTACACCCAAGCACTTAAACACCTCCACACCTCGAAAAAAATCTTGAACCCGTCTATGTACATACAAACATATAAGACATTAAGTGCACTGCACAAATTACATATTGCTGCACACACCGGAGTGAGAACAATAATTCTAGGCCCACTTATTCACAGTTAACTATAAACTGATCTGTAAAGGCAGAGGCTTTAAAAAAAGTGTCACCAATGAAAAATTTAGGGTACTCAAGTTTGCCTCCGTTTTATGGGCTTGACGTGTTGGGTATCTATTTACTTGGTGCAACCTCAACTTCTGTATTTTACCAAAAATTAGGAAATGCATTTGCGTGCCCTAAAATGAACCTTAATGTGTTTTGTTTTGTTTGCACTTGCGCAAATATCCAGTGACACACAAAAAATGGAGCTACCCCCCTTTTATTCCCTAGTGTCTCTGCTTTTAGAAAATCTATACTTTGGGGGAGTTTAATTAGTAATCAGGTTTTAAATGATTTTTTGTGAGTAAAATGCAAAAAATGTCTCTGGCAGCAAAAGGGTTAGGAAGCCACGTGCAAACACATGAGTGCCCAGATTGGGCTAGATTGCCCGTAGCGGGTCTGAGGACTCCAAGGGGTTGATGTACTACAACTGGAGAGCGCAAAATCTGGTGCAGCTCTGCATAGAAACCAATCGGCTTCCAGGTTTTATTTTCAAAGCTTTAGACCCCCTTTCACACCAGAACGTTTTTCAGGCGCTTTTGCGCTAAAAATAGCGACTGAAAAGCACCTGAAAAACTACCTCCCCATCCACCCACTGGGGCGGTGCGCTTGCGGGACAGTAAAAAAAGTCCTGCAAGCCACATCTTTGGCGCGGTGGGGGAGCAGTGTATTTACCGTTCCTCCACTGCCTCTGCCCATTGAAAGCAATGGGGTAGCGCTCCAGAAGAGCCTGAACACTGCTTCGGAAGCGCCGCTAACCGGCACTTTTAACCCCTTGTGGGGGGGGTTAAAAGCGCACTGCTGCCGCCTAAATAGCAGCGCCAAAGCGCCACAATAAACAGCGGTAAAGCGCCGCAAAATAGAGGTGTTTTAGCGATAACGCTCGGGCGGCCCTGGTGTGAAAGGGTCTAACTGAAGGAGCTGAAGTTAGAAGCTGATTGGCTGCCACGCACAGCTGCACCAGATTTTGCACTCTCCAGTTTTCACCCCCATGTATCTTTTGACTTTAGAGAACACTTTAATAACTGATAGATGTGAATGGCGCAGCTCGCTCACAGCGCACATAGCTGCAGGCGGCTCCTTGCACGAGGGGGAAGATTGACGTCTTTGACATTTCCATGGGATAAACAAATCAGAGTTTATTCCGAGAGGTGAAAGTGCAAAGACAATTTGATTCAGTGAGGACATCGGTGATTCTGATTTTTGCCTGTGATCTCTCCCTGATTAACAACACGGGAAATATCAAGATATTATCTCTGACCATGCAGTATGGCCTGCCTTTGTAAAGTGGACCTGTCATTGAAATAAACACTTCACATGAATGAATAGCTCACGTCAGCAATTGCTCTCTTATTTCGAGTAATGTGAAAATATACCCATACAGGTTATGGTGAGAAGGGATTAACCCTGTCACTGTCAGAGCCTTTTTTTGCATTTCTTAATCGTCTATTAGAGAGCACCGATGAATTCATAATTATGACTGCTTGGGTTATCCTGCCACCTTCGGGTGAATGGCCACTGGCCAAAAAAAAGGCATAAAATCTTCCAGCTTTGCCAAGTCTCAGTTTCTAGCTACAGTTCCAAGGTGATAGATGCACCTACAAGATGTCCTTTTGTGGGCTTTAGTTCCCCTAATTTCTAGGCCTATGCCTAACACTCCTGCTGGAGCAGAGGTGGGCATCATCAGGATTGGTCGCTGCAGTCAGTAGGCTAAGAGGGACTGTCCCCAGACCCCCTATGCAAGAGCAAGGATGGCCTGGTGGGGCAGAGGAAGGCTTCATCCAGATTGGTTGCTGCAGCCCATAGACCAAGAGGAACTGCGCCTGGGTCCCGCATGCAAGAGCAGGGACAGTCTGATTTGGCAGAGGTGGGCTTCTTCCAGAGGTTGCTATACCCAAGTTGGCCAAGAGGGGCTATACTTGGATCCTGCATGCAAGAGTGAGTACAGCTTGATGTGGCAGAGGTGATTTTCATCCGGATTGGTTGCTAAGGCCAGTAGACCGAGAGGGACTGTACCCGGACCCCCTATACAAGACCTGGGATGGTCTGGTAGGGCTGAGGAGGGCTTCATCAGGATCGGTTGCTATGGCTAGAAAAACAAGAGGAACTGTACGTAGGTCCAGCATGCAGGAGTGGTGACAGCCTGATGTGGTAAAAGTGGGCTTCACCCGTAGCAGTTGCTATAGCCAGTAGGCCAAGGAAGACTGTACCCAGACACTGCATGCAAGAGCAAAGGCTGACTAATGTGGCAGAGTTTGGCATCCAGATTGGTCCTTACAGCCAGTAGACCAAGGGGGGGAGGTTCCTGGACTCTGTATGCTAGAGTTGGAATGGGCTGTTTGGGCAGAGGTGGGCTTCATTGGTCCCTAGACTCTCAGAAATTTTCGTGGGTTTGGAATAAGTGGGATGCAAATGTAGGTGCTCTCCTTCACCCCATCTGCCCTTTTGTGGGAGGATGAGGCATCATAGAAACATCCTCAACTTGAGGAAGAGGAGGAAGCTGTCAAGGATCTTGAATCCTCTGTAGAGGAGTCCTCTTAGGAGGAATCTCAGGGTCCAGTAGGCTTCCTAGCAGACATGGAGCGCACTTGGGTTGGGTTTCCCTTGCCCTTAAGAAGCTTACAATCTAAGGTCTGAATGTCACATACACATAGTAGGGTCAGTTTAGACAGGAGCCAATGAACCTACCAGCATGTCTTTGGAGTGTGGGAGAAAACTGGCATATAGAGCAGCAATGTGGCACAACAAAAGGGTTAAATGACCCATGTGGATGGGTTTGCTTCACGGAGGGAGATCCAGGCATGGTGATCAACACAGTGAGGGGCTTGCAGAGTCCTTCCAGAGGTCGATCACTGGGTTTGAGGAGGAGTGGAGGTTGTACAGTTGCAGCTTCAGGTTGGCATGGGAGGAGGAGAGTGACACAGGGAAGAGGCTCCTGGGTTCAAGGTGGGCAGAGGGGGAATTCCTGTGTGCTCGGCTGCAGCTTCCGGTCCACACAGGTACATGCACTAAGGGCCAAACAAAGAACAGGTGCTCTTCTATCTGGTTCCTACTAAGGTATATAAATCGCCTGGCAGCAAAAGGATCACTGGTTCAAATCCCAACCACGACACTACCTGCCTGGAGTCTGTGTTCTCCTTGTGCCTGTGTGGGTTTCCTCTGGGTACTCTGGTTTCCTCCCACACTCCAAAGACATGCTGGTAGGTAAATTAGATCCTGTCTAAATTGGCCCTAGTATATGTATTAATGTGAGTTAGGGGCCTTAGATTGTAAGCTCCTGGAGGGCAGGGACTGATGTGAATGTACAATGTATATGTAAAGCGCTGTGTAAATTGACAACGCTATATAAGCACCTGAAATAAAATAAACCTAAGATGGGGGGCAATACCATGGCATCGGGCTGCCATATCAATTAGCCACCCCCCTTCCCATTTCCAGCCTAGCTGCATTCAGGGACACAGTCAAGAGCGGCTTCCTTGTCTCAGGTGGGCATGAGGATGTGCCAAGACTGAGTGGCACCAAGGGAGGAAGTCTTCAGGCTGCATGTGATCATTTCACATGCAAGCCACAGCAGGGGGGCGGACCGCCCAGCGCCCCACCTGTTGGTGGTGTGGTAGGACTGCTGTCTGTTCAAGAGAAGCTTCTGTTGAACAGTTATGTTGGAAAACCCACATTCTGATGGAGGGGGGGGGGGGTCCCTTCTATCAGAAGAGAGATACAGCAGGATAGATGCATCGACCTATCTTGTGTTAATGCGGGGCTCTGTATTTTTTATTTTTTTATTTTTCATTCAATACACTGGTTTTAATGGGAAAAAAAACTGTGTGTCCTCACCCAGTTTAAAGCTAGCCATAGATGATTCAATCGAGTTGTGATAGATAAAGTGATCAGTCAGTCTGAGATGAATGAATTGATCTGAGATAGAGAAGGCCTGGGTGGGGTGAAGTTCATCAGCTGAAGACAGCAAGTTGGGGGTCTAGATAGAGAAAACGCCATCAAGATCGAGCATTAGAGATAGAGACAAAAATTTCCACAGTCCACAAGTAATACGGTTCTCCCTTCTTCCAAAGAACAAAATTATCCATCAAATCAGGGCCGGTGCAAGGATTTTTGACACCCTAGGCGAAACATAATTTTGCCGCCCCTTTGGCTCCACCCATGACTCCACCCCCTTGCCCTCTCAATGTATACGATGAAGGTGGCGGAGGTGGAGATTTTTGCAGAGCCTCTGTACCCATTTCTTTAGCCGTGGTCCACAGGCCCGCACCTGTGCCCCTGGATTCGCCTCATTTTACCGCCCGGGTGTGCTGCCAGTGACATGAGTGATCGATGCAGAGCAATGACGGATCAACAGCGGATGGGCGCCCTGGGTGGCAGTGGCACCCTAGGCGGCTGCCTACTCCACCTAGTAGTAGAGCCGGCCCTGCATCAAATTAACACAGCAGGGAGAGCAGGCAGATAAAACCAGGTCACCATTCACCTGGCACAACACCCTTCTATAATGCCCCAACACCTCTATGACAACAAACATCTGAACAAACAAGGGGTTGGTCACTTGGCAAGAGAATTCAAAGGCCTAATACTGAATAGAATTTACAACCCTGGATTTGGCGTAAACCAAACTCAAACAAACACAATTACAGATACAAGAAGACCCCAAACCTCACCACAAATCCAATGCAACAACAATACAACCAACCAAAGAGCAGGGCCAGGAAGATGGCAAGAATGGAGGAAACCTCCTGCCCCAAGATGGGCACCAAGACCACCACAGAGCAGAGAAATGGAGGAGATAAGAACCCTCCCCAGCACATATACAATAAACTAATGTGACTGAGCTCAAAAAGCAACAAAGACAATGACAACCATCCAAAATCTGGTTTGTCCCAGGAAATTTACCCATTACAAGGCATATAACTACAACATAAGTAATCAGTAACTGGAACATTCAGGGTCTGAAAGCTGAAATCCAATCCAGATTTCAAACAAAGACTATGTGAGACTGACGTACGAATCCTCCCGCAAGCATGGGCTCGGGCACAGGATGAACCGCTAGTACCTACTGGCTATAGGAAATTCTCTGTCCCCGCACAGAATGACAAAAACATCAAACAGGGTTGGTGTTCAGGAGGAATACTAGTCTGGTATAAGAAGAAGCTACATGAGAAACTCAATGCAATCAAAAAAGGAGAGAGCCGCATCTGGATAAGAAGAAGCAGCTCCATCCTCACCTCTGAGTCTGACATCTACCCGTGTGCACAGTGGTGTATCATCCATGGGTGCAGGGTGTTCACTGAACACGGGCCCTGAGGGGTGGGGGGCCCACTGTGCTCTCACCCACACTGCACCCATGTATGATCTTTCCCTGGTTGACAGCCGGGGATGATCGGTGCGGTGTGGGCTTGCACATGGGCCCACTAATTTCATGATATGCCCCTGCGTGTGCAGCAAACATTGCCCCACCAGAACCCCCATATTTCAGACCAGACACCTATGTGGTCCTACAAAGAGAGGTCCTCCACTTCCAATTCCCAGGACAAGTGCTTATCTCTGGAGACTTCAATGCTAGGACAGGAAGGGAAATGGACTATATAAGTTCAGAAGGCAACATGCACACACTTGGTTCTGCAGATTATTGTCACAAGTTGATACAAAGAACTAGCTATGGATGGAAGAAAATGGCTGTGTCGCAGTCTGGGGCTCATCCTCAATGGCCGCACCAAGGGAGACTCTCTGGGAAGGTACACATTAATCTCCCACGTAGGCAGTAGTGTGGTAGACTAACATCACAGATATTAAACTCATCAATGCCTTTATAGCCACCCCATAAACATAAACCTGTCAGACCACAGCCAACTACTGCTGTATGTTAAATCTCCAAACAACCAATCTCCAAAACTCCACCGGGCTTCTCTTCCCTGCAACCATCATTTAAATGGTCCAAACAGTCTACCACAAATATTTACAGAAGGTGGTTCCCTGTCTGGATAATCCCCTCAATTAGGAGGCACCTCATCCCAAAAAAGATTGAAGTGATAGGTAGATGAGGAAGGGTGTTCCCAATGGGATTATACGGTGCGAAAAAGACAATTTGATCTCACAGAAATTATTAGAGATAAAATCAAATTTTATTTAGTACCATCCAAGTAATATCAGCCAAACAGTGGCTACATAAACAGTCCAACACTAACAAAAGTGTTCGATATGCAGTGATGGTTACAGTTACATTTGGTAAAGAAACATATTCCTGATACATGCACTTTAGGTCAACATCCCGACATGTTTCGCCCAACATGGGCTTCCTCAGGGGACTGAAAATGACAGATGCACTTTAATGTTCCCGTAACCAAAGGTCAAGCACACACCAACAGCCGCCAGGTAAGTAGCACCGCACCCAAATTGGTTGGTGCCAGCTGGGGGTGGAAGTGCCGTGGATGTGTAAGCTAGTTCCTGAATACCGCATACACCAGAGATTTTCTGAGCAGCTCTACCGGCTGTGATGTGACTTTCTACACTCAACCAATTTGATCCACACTATCCAACCACCCCCAGTACGTTTTTTTCAACAATATAATCCCTTCAGTAACTTGGACTGTGAGTGTCCTCTGCAAACCCCCTTGGGTTGGGGCCTCCTGTTGGGTGCAGTGCTACTTACCTGGCGGCTGTTGGTGTGTGCTTGACCTTTGGTTACGGGAACATTAAAGTGCATCGGTCATTTTCAGTCCCCTGAGGAAGCCCATGTTGGGCGAAACATGTCGGGATGTTGACCTAAAGTGCATGTATCAGGAATATGTTTCTTTACCAAATGTAACTGTAACCATCACTGCATATCGAACACTTTTGTTAGTGTTGGACTGTTTATGTAGCCACTGTTTTGGCTGATATTACTTGGATGGTACTAAATAAAATTTGATTTTATCTCTAATAATTTCTGAGAGATCAAATTGTCTTTTTCGCACCGTATAATCCCATTGGGAACACCCTTCCTCATCTACCTATCACTTCAGTCTACCACAAAATTCCATAGAGGTAACTGACAGACCCGATATCAAAAAACAGCTCAAAGCCTTCTGAATCAACACCCATGAGATGAGCCAGCGAGGTGTGAACCAGGGGGCAAAGGACTTCCACAAAATACTACACAGCATTGCAGAAACAGCCCAGCTGAGGAACGTCAACTACAAGAAAACATCCAACAAATAATCCAATAAATGGTTAGAAAAGTGAATGGAATATGAAGTGTCTTCTTATCTGGTGCATTTTCTGAGTTCAGTCTTTGGTTCTTGGTTAGTCCATGTATTTGAACGTGTGATTCTGTCCTACTGAGATGGCATCCCAACCCCTGATTCTTGATGGGCCCTGCGTAGCCAACAGTTCACAACCATCACCTGTTGATGGTATTCTCTTTTTTCTCATATTGTCTATTTGTTTAAAATGAAAAATAAACACCTTTCTAACCACTTGCCGACCGCAGTCTGGCGGCGACAAGGTGGCTCGTTATCGCAAACCGCCGTCATATAACGGCGGCTGCGAGATCATGCACTGTGTTCGGGGGGGCCAGGGAGCAGGTAGGGCGGACTCGATCTCCGCCGGAGGTGCGCTCACTGTGTTTGGGGGGACCAGGGAGGGGGTAGAGTGAACTCGATCAGCGCCAGCTACCCGCGATGGCTCCCCCCGCAGTGAGAGAACCGAGGCCTGTGTATGTAAACACGAATCTCTGCTCTGTTAGAGGGGGAAGGGCTGTGATCACAGGCTTCCTGTATATGGAAGCCATGATCATTCCTCTCCCCCTGCCAGCCCAGCCCCCATACAGTTAGAACACACTAAGGGAACACAGTTAACCCTTAGAGCGCCCCATCCAGGTTAACCCCTTCACTGCCAATGACAATTACACAGTAATCAATGCATTTTCATAGCACTGATCGCTGTATAAATGCCAATGGTCCCAAAAAAGTATCAAATCGGTCCGACATGTCCACCGCCTGCAGGTTAACCCCTTCACTGCCAATGACATTTATACAGTAATCAAAACTATTTAAATTTCTGATCGCTGTATAAATGCCATTGGTCCCAAAAAAAAATCTCAAAATGGTCCGACATGTCCGCTGCAATATCGCAGTACCGCTAAAAATCGCAGATCGCCGCCATTACTAGTAGACAATAAAAAAAATAAATAAAAACCCCAGAAATTCTCATCATCCGTAAACGCGGCAACTTTTGCGCAAACCAATCAATAAACGCTGATTGTGATTTTTTTTTAACCAAAAATATGAGGAAGAATATAAATTGGCCAAAACTAATGAAAAAAATGTTTTTTTTTATATTTTTTTGGATTTGTATTTTAGCAAAAAGTAAGAAATATATATATATTTTTTTTTTTGCAAAATTGTTGCTCTTTTTCTATTTATAGCGGCAAACAGAAATGACGCAGAGGGGATCAAATACCACCGAAAGAAAGCTCTATTTGTGGGGAAAAAAGAACGCCAATTTTGTTTGGGTACAACGTCGCACGACCGTGCAATTGTCAGTTAAAGCGGCGCAGTGCCGAATCGCAAAAAGTGCTCTGCTCCTAAAGTATGAAATCCTTCCGGGGCTGAAGTGGTTAAAAAAAAAATGGTTTGACAAAGAATGCTAAGCATTAAAGTGGTAGTAAACCCATTCATTTAACAGTTTAAAAAACAGTTCCTTTTCCGGCATGTGCCGGAAATGTAACACTCCCATTGGTTGTGCTCTAAACCAAACTGTCAAACCATCCAATGGCTGGTGTCATAGCTGATCACATGTGCAGCATCATGGCAGTTGTAGATTAAACAGAGGCCAAGATGGCAGCTTCCTTGGCTGAAAATGATAGCAGGGTTTACTACCACTTTAAGGAACACCTTACAGATAGTCTCCAATAACAACCACAGAGACACTGAGCTAAGGATCGCCTATGAACTTCTACAGAAAAAATACAAACAAACCCTTAAAAAGAAAAAGCAAAACTTCATCTCCAGCAACCTTCAGCAGTTAGGCTGCATTCACACCTGGGCGTAGCGTTTTCAGGCAGAAGTACACGCGGTTTTACCGCGATTTTTGCTGCGATTTTGTACAGGTCAAAAGGTCACCAAAAAAGTAGAAAAACGCCCAAATCAAGCTACAAAAATACTTCCAGGACTCGTTTGAGCTTCAGGTGTTTTGGAGTGGAGAGGTGAACCTTCTCCATAGAGAATCATTGATTTTTTTTCCCCTCCAGGCTTCAAGCTACAAAACGCCCAGAGGCGTGAATGCAGCCTTGGAAGACGCACCTCAGGAAAACTCTGGGAAACAATGAAGAATATTGGCTCAGCAACCAGGAAAAACAACCTCCACATCCAAAATGGCGACATCTGGCTCAACTACTTTAAGAACCTCTACAAAGATGTTCCAAAAGAAGCGCTAACTGTAGAACCAAAGACATCGTCAAAAGACTAAATGATAGGTAAGAAAAAATCAAGGACTTTCAGAACTCCATAGATGTAGCAATTACTCTACAAGAAATAAAATCCAACACCTGTAAACTAAAAAAAGCCAATGGGATGGATAGAATCCTGACAAAGATGGTTAAATACGGCTCCCCAGATGTGCACAGTGCAATAAGAAATGTGTTCAGTCTGGTCCTGAGTGCTGGTCACTACCCTAGTATGGGACCAAGGCCTCATAGCACCCATCCATAAGAGTGGAGACCAATATGTCCAGCCAACCACAGGGGGATGTGTGTGAGAACACTAGGGAAACTATTCAACAGTATCCTCAACTTCCTGACACAATACAAAGTCCTCAGCAGAAGTCAGGCAGGGTTCATGCCAGACCACCGCACCACAGACCACATTTACACCCTGCACAGCATAAAGGTGAATGGCGAAAGAACGGAGCACTTTCGACAGGCCCATGGAGTAAGACAGGGCTGCAGTCTAAGTCCAACTCTCTTCAACATCTACATCAATGAACTGGCTGCAGCTCTTGAATCCTTCCCAGCACCTGGACTGGCCTTTATATGACACGGAGGTGAAGTTCCTTGTCACGGCACCTGAGGTCAGGTGATGGATGTGCACTGCAGAAGTGTGAAGCACACGAAGGTTGTGGACCTATGGCTGACTGCTGCTAAGTAGTACCGGCTGATACGGGAAAAGGGCTCCCTAGAGCACGGACACTGAAACTCAGGGAGCTAGTGCATCAGTTTCCCCAGGGCGCGGAGTCTAAGAGCCAGTGGGTGTTCACCAGAGCCTCTAGTGGTGAGGATGGATTTGGCTGCAACTGGATCCAGGTCACGACCCCCAAGGTCCCCTAGCTCTCGCTCAGCTGGCCCCAGGAGAGAGAGGGGAAGCAGCAGCACAGGAATAGAGAGAATAGTCAGAAGAATAGCGAAGGGTCAGGACAACCAGAAGACAGGAGAAACCGAAGACAAGCCGAAGGTGGAGGTATCAGGCAGGAAGGAATAGTCAGACAAGCCAAGGATCAATACACGGATAAGACTACAGAGAAACTAAGGGAAATAATCACTCACAAGCCAAACACGGACAAATGTTAATCAGCAATGCAGCCTTGTACTGCCAGGCTTACATCCTGTTACCAATTAAGGCCTGGGGCGGAGGCCAGCTGAGGAGGGCCTACAAAAGCTCATAGGTGAGGGAGGCCCGGCCTTTAACTGGACACAGGTAGCAAAGGTAGGCAACAGATAAGACATGAACGTTTGCTTAGGTTACATGACAGAATGTTTACTATGGTTTCATGACATTCCTGCTGTATGCGGATGACCTCCTACTTCTGTCACCAACAGAGAAAGGCCTGCAAGACAGCTCGGAAGTGCTGGAGAAATACAGTGCCACATGGGCACTACCTATCAACTCAAAGAAAACAAAAACCTAGGTGGTTCAAAGGAAGAACACAAAACAAAGAGCCCTTCCTTTACATTAAACAACTGCACTCCTGATGAAACTAACAACTACACATACCGCGGCCCAGAAATGAACAAATCAGGAAGTTCCAAGCCAGCCATAGAAGACCTAAAAGACAAGGCATGCAGAGCCTTCTGTACCATCAGTAGACAACTGTACCATCTAAAACCATCAGAATACTTGATAGCATCATCACCCCAATACTCCTTTATTGCAGTGAAGTTTGGGGTTCTGTCACCTACCCAGACCAATTCAAAGGTAGCTCCAGCCCGAAAGAAATATTTCATCAGGAATTCTGCAAGCACCTCCTGCAAGTCCATCGGAGCGCCTCCAACAGTGCTTGCCGGGCTGAGCTGGGCAGATTTTCCTTACTTCTCGCAGTAAAGAAGAGGGCGCTATCATACTGGGACCACCTACTAAACAGCAGTCCTTATTCATGCCACCATAAAGTCCTACTGACTAATAGTCCAAGCCATGCAGCCTGCAACAACTGATCAGCGCAATGTCCATCCCAAACTCCCAACTACTCAGCCTGATCAAATCTAAAAAAAAACCATAATACGTTGGAAAATACCAATGACCAATCACTGCAGAGAAACTACAATCTGGCCCCCGTACTTGGAGGTGCTACAAGACCCCAAAAACAGACAAACCCCGAGCCGGTACAGATTGAGCAACCATGGCCTGGAAATCGAACGAGGACGTCACAGACCGACCTACATGCCCAGGGAATGAAGACTGTGCCAGCAATGTGACCAGGGGGTTTCTGGAGGATGAGGACCACTTCCTGCTACAGTGCCCCAAGTACTCAGCAGTGAGGGGCACTCACTTCCAGAGGCGCTCTGCTCTCATTCCGGACTTCAATTCTATAGTGGAGAGGAAGAAACTTCAAATTCTACTGGGAGAAGAGGAGCCAATGGTGAAAATTATTATTATACAGGATTTATACAGCGCCAACAATCTGCACAGAGCTTTACAACATGAGGGCAGACAGTACAGTTACAATACAATAAAATACAAGAGGGTTAAGAAGACTCTGCTCATAAGAGCTTACAATCTAATAGGGTGCAGCAAGGTTATAACTTGGGGGGGGGGGGGGTGAGCTGATGGAAGTGATAAAAGCTCAGTTAGGCCGGCCATACACTGTGCAAATTTCTGCAACCACGGGCTGCGGTCCGGTAAGCTTTCCCCGCTGGGAGATGACGGTGACTATAGCTAGCGGCTGTAGAACCCACTTGAGATAATCGGAAGCGAATCTGGCAGGCTGATTGTACCCAAGTTCAGCTTGGTGCATTCAGCCTGCCCATTAACGGTTTGAATCTCGGCTGGTTCAGCAGGATTCAAACCGTCTATGACCTACCTTAGTTGGAATCGTGATAGGCTTCCCTGAAGAGATGAGTTTTCAGAGATCGCCTAAAGGCAGGTGGAGTAGGAGATAGCCAGACAGATTAAGGTAGAGAGTTCCAGAGGAAAGGAGAGACTCTGGAGATGTCCCGGAGACGAGC
>BLSH010231764.1:203546-213572 GCA_018402905.1 Glandirana rugosa
CCCCCCCCCCCCCCCCCACAGGGCGCTCGTATTTGACCCCCTCCCCCCCTTTTTTCTGGACTGCGGGTATCCCGGCGTTCTGTAAACGCGACTCATGGAGGTGTAACTGAATCCACGCTGATGGTGTTGATTATCATTTCAGCCGCCGATTCTACCGCCGTGTAGTAAACGGCGAGACGCAGATTTTTTTTTTCTCTACTTTTATTGCTTTTGACAAATGCGCCTGGAAAAGAAGGGCTTTCCGCGGCCGGCCAAACTATTCCTGGCAGCAGCTTCACCCCGCAGCTACTAATGGGATTTATTTAGACGTTTTATTTAAATATCTGCATTGGAATGTGCGTTGTGATTTCCGGCGCCTTTTTTTTTTTTTAACGTATTTGCCCTCCTGCTGCGATCGGTAGCGGTGCTCTCCTCTCGGGACCTAGCAATTTGTGCTCAGCTTAAAAGGCGCATTTGTAACCAAATTTGTTCTGTGCGAATCGGGAAAAAATAAATGTTATTGGGCTATTTATTTTTATTTTTATTTTTTTTTTATTTAAAAAAAAAAAAGGTTTTAATTTTAAATTGTATCAAAAGGGCCATTTCTTTTCTGAACGAATTTCTTTTATTATTTGCAATGGTAACAAACCAAATTATGACCAGTAGATGGCGCTGCGGAGCAAAGGAAATGCATCTTTATAATGAGAGATACAATGTAACAATTTTAGAGACACTGCAAGGAATTGGTATTTTTTTTTTTGCTAATTTTCTCACACAGGGGCGACTTGCAATCCGACTTGAGTTGCCTCAAGTCGCCCCAAGTCGCTTGACATCTGAAATCCCAATGAGAGCCGTCTTAATATACAATACTGAGGTCGCTCCGACTTCAAGGCGACTTTAGAAAAGGTTCCTGTACTACTTGGAGGCAACTTCTATCCGACTTGTGCCCATTCAATAGAAGTCGCCTCCAAGTCGGATTCCCCACCTACATAGAAGCGACTTTACAGTATAAAGAATAGAATTTATTTATAGGCAACCCCCTCCCTCCTTTCTCTGATTGGTCAAGGCAAAGTCGCCTGGCATAAACCGTGTTGTAAATTCGCCTCAAGTCCCTGAAGTCGCGCTGAAATCGCCTAGCGCAGTCGTGCCAAAGTCGGGTCGCCCCAGTGTGATTTGCAATGGTAACATACCAAATTATGACCAGTAGATGGCGCTGAGGAGCATAGGAAATGCATCTTTATAATGAGAGATGCAATGTAACAATTTTAGAGACACTGCAAGGAATTGGTATTTTTTTTTTTGCTAATTTTCTCACACAGGGGCAACTTGCGATGCCCCAAGTCGCTTGACATCTGAAATCCCAATGGGAGTCGTCTTAATATACAATACTGAGGTCGCTCCGACTTCAAGGCGACTTCAGAAAAGGTTCCTGTACTACTTGGAGGTGACTTCTATCCGACTTGTGCCCATTCAATAGAAGTCGCCTCCAAGTCGCATCCCCATCTACATGGAAGCGACTTTACAGTTAAAAGAATAGAATTTATTTATAGGCAACCCCCTCCCTCCCTTCTCTGATTGGTCAAGGCAAAGTCACCTGGCAAAAGTCGTGTTGTAAAGTCGTGCTGGAAGTTGCGCTGAAGTCGCGCTGCAATTGCCTAGCAAAGTCGTGCCGAAGTTGGGTTGCCTCTGTGTGAGTGCACCCTAAGTGCCCGTTCCCACAGGGGCGACTTGCAATCCGAATTGAGTTGCCTCAAGTCGCCCCAAGTCGCTTGACATTTGAAATCCCATTGAAATGAATGGGAGCCGTCTTAATATACGCGACTTTACAGTTAAAAGAATAGAATTTATTTATAGGCAACCCCCTCCCTCCCTTCTCTGATTGGTCAAGGCAAAGTTGCCTGGCAAAAGTTGTGTTGTAAATTCGCCTCAAGTCGCGCTGAAATCGCCTAGCAAAGTTGTGCCAAAGTCGGGTCGCCCCCGTGTGATGTGCAAAGGTAACAAACCAAATTATGACCAGTAGATGGAGCTGAGGAGCATAGGAAATGCATCTTTATAATGAGAGATACAATGTAACAATTTTAGAGACACTGCAAGGAATTGGTATTTTTATATTTTTTGCTGATTTTCTAGGGCCGGTTCACACCGAGGCGATTTGCGATCCGACTTGTGTCGCCCCAATTCGCCTCAAATCGCCTGACATCAGAAATCCCATTGGAATGAATGCAGCCGTCTCAATATGCGCTACTCAAGTCGCTCCGACTCCAAGGCGATTTCAAAAAAGGTTCCTGTACTGTTTCAAAGCGACTTCTAGGCGATTTGAGCTCATAGACGTCAATGGAAGTCGCTTCCAAGTCGGATTACGGTCTATGAAGAAGGGACTTTACAAGAAAAAGAAAATTATTTTTTTTAAGGCAACTCCCCCCTCCCTCTCTTCTCTGATTGGCCGCAGGCAAAGTCACCTGGCATGGAGGTCGCTTCAGGTCGCGTTGTAATGCCCAAAGTAGCTCTGAAGTCTCTTTCAAATCGCTTTCAAATCGCTTAGCAAAGTCGGATCGCCTAGGTGTGAACCGAGCCTTAAAGTGCCCATTCACACAGCGGCGACTTGCGATCCGACTTGAGTTGCCTCAAGTCGCCCCAAGTCGCTTGACATCTGAAATCCCATTGAAGTGAATGGCAGCTGTCTTAAAATACACGACTGAAGTCGCTGCGACTTCAGAAAAGGTTCCTGTACTGCTTGGAGGCGACTTCTATCCGACTTGTGCCCATAGGATTCAATAGAAGTCGCCTCCAAGTTGCATCCCCATCTACATGGAAGCGACTTTACAGTATAAAGAATAGAATTTATTTTTAGGCAGCCCCCTCCCTCCCTTCTCTGATTGGTCAAGGCAAAGTCGCCTGGCAAAAGTCGTGTTGTAAAGTCGTGCTGGAAGTTGCGCTGAAGTCGCGCTGCAATTGCCTAGCAAAGTCGTGCCGAAGTTGAGTTGCCCCTGTGTGAGTGCAGCCTAAGTGCCCGTTCCCACAGGGGCGACTTGCGATCTGACTTGAGTTGCCTCAAGTCGCTTAACATTTGAAATCCCATTGAAATGAATGGGAGCCGCCTTAATATACACGACTGAAGTCGCTCCGACTTCAAGGCGACTTCAGAAAAGGTTCCTGTACTACTTCTAGGCGACTTCTATCCGACTTGTGCCCATAGGATTCAATAGAAGTCGCCTCCAAGTCGGATCCCCATCTACATGGAAGCGACTTTACAGTTAAAAGAATAGAATTTATTTTTAGGCAGCCCCCTCCCTGCCTTCTCTGATTGGTCAAGGCAAAGTCGCCTGGCAAAAGTCGTGTTGTAAAGTCGTGCTGGAAGTTGCGCTGAAGTCGCGCTGCAATTGCCTAGCAAAGTCGTGCCGAAGTCGGGTCGCCCCTATGTGAATGTAGCCTGAAGGCCCATCCGAGGCGATCCGACTACGGCGCGACTTTGCTAGGCAATTGCAGCGCGACTTACGGCACGACTTATGCCAGGCGACTTTTCTATTCTTTTCACTGTAAAGTCGCATGCATTAAGATGGGGGATCCGACTTGGAGGCGACTTCCATTGACTTCTATGGGCACAAGTTGGATAGAAGTCGCCTTGGAGTCGCGCAGGAACCTTTTTTTTCGGAGCGACTCAGTAGCGCGCATTAAGGCGGCTCCCATTCATTTGAATGGGATTTGACATGTCAAGCGACTTGAGGCGGAGCGCAAGTGGCCCCTGTGTGAATGGGCCCTTCAGAATTGTTAAATTGTATCTTTTTTTTCCCCAACAATTATATTTATAATTCTTTCCTCCCCAGCTCCATCTAGTGGCCATAATGCTGCATTTTTAAAAATTATATTTGCAGTAGGAAAATACCAAATTATGGCCACTAGGTGGAGCCACATAGCGATCAGCCATAACTTTATGACCACTGACAGGTTAACCGTCCAAATGCAAAGAAAACCGCCGCTCCAGGTGCTCATGATAACAGGTAAGTCATGGAGTGCCTGCCACGCCTCGCTCCGCTGTATCCAGACAAGGAAAAGAAAAGGGCAGCACATCCAAGGTACTTAGCGATGCTTTATTGGATCACCACGGTGGCACTACAGGAACCAGCAGTACAACTAGGTACGTTGACGCGTTTCACACAATGAGTCAGTGCTTAATCATTACCAGTAATAATGCAGTAATGATTGAGCACAGACTCTTTGTACTTTTTTTTCTGCACTAAAAATGCATGCACAGCGTTTTCCATGTATTCCAATGGCTCTCGTTCACACCGGTGCAGTCAGTTTCCGGTGCAGAAAAAATGTAGCGCGTGCTGCAATTTTTCTGCACAGAACTGCACTGGAAAATAGCAAGTTGTGTTCACGCCACATGCAGTTCCAGTGCGTTTTTGATACAATTTGCTATTTTCCAGTACTGTGCAGAAAAAATGCAGCATTCTCTACATCTTTTCTGCATGGGAAACTGACTGCACCGGTGTGAACTAGAGCCATTGGAATACATGGAAAACACTGTGCATGCATTTTTAGTGCAAAAAAAAAAAAAACGCATGGAACTGCATCTGGTGTGACCTAGCACTTAGACCCCTTTCACACTTTTGTGCGAGTTGTCCTGCGATTTAGGACTGCAAAGTCGCATGACAAGTCATTCGCCATTACTTCCAATGAGTACCGTTCATATCTGTGCGACTTTCAAGTAGCGCCGACTTCAGTGTAGTCCCTGCATTACTTTGGCCCAACGTTGATGCAACTTGAGGTCCATAGACTTCAATGCTAAACCCTCAAAGTCTCATGCAAATCGCACCTGAATAATATAGATGCGATTTCTGTACGACTTTGTAATGTGTTTTCATTGAGCCAAAGCTGCAACAAAGCCGAACAAAAGTCGTACTGATCCCGAAGTGCGGTAAGATCGGGTCGCACAAGTGTGAAAGTGGCGTTACACTACAAAGTCGCTTGTATTTAGATGGGGGATCCGACTTGGAGGTGACTTCTATTGAATCCTATGGGCACAAGTCGGATAGAAGTCGCCTCCAAGTAGTACAGGAACCTTTTCTGAAGTCGCCTTGAAGTCGGAGCGACTTCAGTAGTGTAGATTAAGACGACTCCCATTCACTTCAATGGGATTTCTGATGTCAAGCGACTTGGGGCGACTTGAGACAGCTCAAGTCGGATCGAAAGTCGCCCCTGTGTGAATGCAGCCTCACGCTCATATCTGTGCGACTTCAAAGCAGTCCCTGCATTACTTTGGCCCAACTTTGATGCAACTTGAGGTCCATAAACTTCAATGTTAAACCCTCAAAGTCTCATGCAAATCGCACCTGAATAATATAGATGCGATTTCTGTACGACTTTGTAATACGTTTTCATTGAGCCAAAGCTGTAACAAAGTCAGACCAAAGTCATACTGATCCGAAATCGTGGTAAAATCGGGTCGCACAAGCGTGAAAGGGGCCTAACGCTCTGTTCACATCTCTGCGTTTTTGGGCGTCTTTCTGCTCTAAGCCTCGGCTCTAAAAACACCCAACAAGACAAATCCCATTCATTCCAGTGGCCCCCCGGTCACCTCTGAGCGTTCTGTCGCCTAAAGCAAAACGCCCGTCGCTCAACAAAGTACATGAGCTTCTTTATTGGCAGATTACAGGCGTTTTACTGCTTTTACGTTGGTGACCTTTGAACTTCAAAACACCCGTACAAATCGCTGCAATAACTCTGCAAAAACACCCGAAAAACACCTGTAAAATAGCAACGTCTAGATGTGACCTGAGGCTTCCATATACCCAGTGAAGTGATTGGCCTCAGGTGATACACAGAGATAAAACAAAAGTTGTACCTGTTTATCTGCAGTCCTTCTCACTTCTACAAAGTGCAGAATTTATACAGCTTGTCTGAGCTTTCAGAAAGCAGGGGGCAGGAAGCTGAAGTCACACTCTGCAGAGCTCAGTGAGGAGAGCTCTGAGAGCTGATTGGAGGGAAGGGACACACCCCCTTTACACAGCACACAGGAACAGAGCTGAGGATGTCAATCACAGGCTGTGTGTTGGAGCTCCCTCCCTTGTCACCATTTTTCTCTTGGTGTCAGGAAAACTTGTCAGAAGTGATTGATGCTAATAGCAGAGGAAGGAGGCAGAAGACCGAAATGATGCTTAGTGCTCTGGACTGAGACAAGTTCACACTATAGAGGGACGTGCTTTGTTCATATTTCATGTCTGAGGTTTACAACCACTTTAATGCATTCCCTGCATTAAGGTCAAAAATGTCCCAGCAGTTGTATCGCCCCCCTCAAGTCATATTTCAATCCAGAGCTGTGCCTGTCTAATGCTCTTCTCTATCTCTCCTCACAGGACATGGAGGAAGCAGTGGAAGCCATTGGCTCCTGCTGCTGTCAGTCAAATCTTTTGAGGAGTGTTTCAGCGGGAGGCGGGGCTGAGCTGCACTGTGTGTGTCCAGGGCTGCTGGCATTACGGCCAGTCCTCCTGTACTGGGCCCAGGCCCCGTCAGTTGAAAAGGGGGGCCCGGGCACCCGTTGAGCAGGAGGGGGGCCGGGGCACCCGTTGAGCAGTAGGGGGGCCGGGGCACCTGTTGAGCAGTAGGGGGGCCGGGGCACCTGTTGAGCAGTAGGGGGGCCTGGGCACCTGCTGAGCAGTAGGGGGGCCGGGCACCTGTTGAGCAGGAGGGGGGCCCGGTCACCTGTTGAGCAGGAGGGGGGCCCGGTCACCTGTTGAGCAGGAGGGGGGGCCCGGGCACCTGTTGAGCAGGAGGGGGGGCCCGGTCACCTGTTGAGCAGGAGGGGGGGCCCGGGCACCTGTTGAGCAGGAGGGGGACCCGGCACCTGTTGAGCAGTTGGGGGGCACGGACACCTGTTGAGCAGGAGGGGGGCCCGGGCACGTGTTGAGCAAGAGGGGGGCCTGGGCACCTGTTGAGCAGGAGGGGGGGCCCGGGCACCTGTTGAGCAGGAGGGGGGCCTGGGCACCTGTTGAGCCGGAGGGCCAGCTGTACTGTCTTATTGCAGACGCCAATCCTCTGCTGCCTCCCCTTGCAGCGTTAATACCAACTTCTCCTCTTCTTTCTCCCTCCGGCTGCACTGCAGGGGGATTGGTTCTAGCACATGCACCCCTTCCATCTGCTGTCTGCCCCCCCCCATGTGCCCCTCCCCCCCCCCCACAGCATTGCCAGCTTCCACGCAGGAGGATGTTTCAAGATGGAGAGCAGGGGAAGGGGCCGGTAAAATATGTAATTTACTAGCCACTTTCCTTTACTGAATGAACACAGTGAGCGATTGGTGCCAATCAATCCTGTGTCCATTCATCACTGAAGTAAAGTAAGCTGTGTTTAATATGCTTCAGTTTGTGAATGAACAGGAAGCCTTGTAGCGCTTCCTATTCATTCATCTGTGCAGCTGAGACTAAAGAGAAAAGGACGGATAAATCTATGCCTGGAAGGGGGCCCTGTGAGGTAGGCTGTGATTTCTATCACTACCCCTGTGTGGGTCTATAGACTCACACAGCCTAGCTAGGAAGCGAGCCTGCAGGTGTGCGCCGATAGGAAGCGGCTTACTGTGGGGGCGCACAGAGAAGAGGAGGGGCCCCAAGAGAGCCATTGGGGGACCTAAGAACAGGCGGTCTGGGCTCATTGGTAACATGTTTGTTACTTCTTCTTTAAATGTATCGTTTACATTGTCTTTGGTGAATAACATTGATTATCTCATTACAATGGCATCTGAAGGTTGGCGGGATATAGTAGGCAGCAAGTAAACATGTTCTCCCTGAAGTTATTGAAAGCAGAAAAAATGGTCATCACAGTTTGTTGTTTATGAGGCTGTGTAGCTGCAGAGCGGTCAGGGGGCCCATGCTGACCCCTGTCAACAGCCAATAGCACCTACAGGGCTGTCTTTAATGATGATTGAACCCTGGGCAAACATTTGCTTAGCCCCCTTCCCCCCCCCCCCCATGCAGTTTAGCTCTCCACCCCCACATCCAGAAAACAAACAATACTACCTCCACCATTACACCGAGCTGGCCAATCACTGCACAGGCTGCAGACATACCATCCAAGCCCCCCAACATTTAATTCCGCTCTCATCTCCTGAATGATAGCGAGATCCACGTATCAACTATTTGTGGGCTAAAGGGGCAGCTGCTTTGGCCCCATAACAATGACTGGGCCTTGGACAGCTGCTTTGGGCCCCATAACAATGACTGGGCCTGGGGCAGCTGCTTTGGGTCCCATAACAATGACTGGGCCTGGGGCAGCTGCTTTGGGCCCCATAACAATGACTGGGCCTGGGGCAGCTGCTTTGGGCCCTATAACTTTGACTGGGCCTGGGGCAGCTGCTTTGGGCCCCATATTAATAACTGGGCCTGGGGCACAGGCTGCAGACATCCAAGCCCCCCAACATTTAATTCCGCTCTCATCTCCTGAATGATAGCGAGATCCACGTATCAACTATTTGTGGGCTAAAGGGGCAGCTGCTTTGGGCCCCATAACAATGACTGCACCTGGGACAGCTGCTTTGGGCCCCATAACAATGACTGCGCCTGGGACAGCTGCTTTGGGCCCCATAACAATGACTGGGCCTGGGGCGGCTGCTTTGGGCCCCATAACAATGACTGGGCCTGGGGCAGCTGCTTTGGGCCCCATAACAATGACTGGGCCTGGAGCAGCTGCTTTGGGCCCCATAACAATGACTGGGCCTGGGTCAGTTGCTTTTGGCCCCATAACAATGACTGGGCCTGGGGCAGCTACCCCTTTTGCCCCACATTAAAGACAGCCCTGAGCACCTACAAGGGGCATGTGAGGGTCAGAACCGGACCATGGAGCAATGGATGACAGTGGCCTGGTCTGATAAATGATGTTTTCTTTTACATTATGTGGATGGCCGGGTCTGTGTGTCACTTTCCTGGGAGAGAGATGGCACCAGGATGCAGTATGGGAAGAAGGCATATGGGCAAGAGGCTATGGGCAATGTTCTGCTGGGAAACCCTGGCTCCTGCCATTCATGTGGATGTCACCTTGATAGGCACCACCTACCTGAACATTGTTTCTGACCAACTACACCCCTTCATGGAAACCATTTTTCCAGATTTCAGTGGCCTCTTCCAGCCGGATAATGCACTCTGCCATACTGCAAAGATGGTTCAAGAACGGTCTAACGTGAGATCTCCACAAGGTGGCAGTGTTTGAAAAGATATCTCATCTCATTGGAAAACTCCAGCCGATCGCACAGCCTGTGCAATAGATGGGAACGTTTTCTGGTGCTAAAACCTTCATGCATCCAGGATTATAAGACCTTCATTATTCTGGACCACAACAGCCAAGGATGAGCAGGGCTATGTCTCTTATTCTAGTATATAATGTATCTATTACAGCGAGGGAAAAGTATTTGCTCCCCTGCTGATTTTGTAGGTTTGCCCACCGACAAAGAAACGATCGCTCTATAATTTAAATGGTCGGTTTATTATAACAGCGAGAGACGGAATAACAACAAAAATATCCAGAAAAACGCATTTCACAAAAGTTATAAATTGATTTGCATTTTTATGAGTGAAATAAATATTTGATCTCCTATCAATCGGCAAGATTTCTGGCTCCCAGGTGTCTTCTATACAGGTAAGGAGCTGAGATTAGGAGTTCTCTCTGAGCACGCATTCACACAGGGGCGATCCAACTTCTGCGTGACTTTGCTAGGCTACTTGCAACACAACTTCAAGGCGACTTCAGCGTGACTTCGGGCGACTTACAACATGACTCCATGCCAGGCGACTTTGCTAGGTGACTTACAATGCGACTTCAAGATGACTTCAGCGCGACTTTGCTAGGCTACTTGCAACGCGACTTCAAGGCAATTTCAGCGTGACTTCGGGCGACTTACAACGCGATTCCATGCCAGGCGACATTGCTAGGCGACTTACAATGCGACTTCAAGATGACTTCAGCGCGACTTTACTAGGCTACTTGCAATACGACTTCAAGGCGACTTCAGCGTGACTTCGGGCGACTTACAACATGACTCCATGCCAGGCGACTTTGCTAGGT
>BLSH010231802.1:6923-20184 GCA_018402905.1 Glandirana rugosa
GAGCAGGAGGAGTAGAAGGTCTTGACAGGGGACCGAACTTTTAAAAACTGGACCGGATACGACCACGTCCTTTCCTGCACCAGCATAGGCCAGGTCAAAAATTTTCAAGCCAGGGGACAGTTCTGGAAGATGAGGAGGACGAGGATGATGATGATGAGGAGGAGGAACCGTGTTCACAGCAGGGTTTGCACCCAATGCAGCTCGTGGGCATCACTGGAGCATGGCTGGGGGGATACGGAGGACACAGATGATACATCTCCCACAGAGGACAGCTTGCCTTTGCCTCTGGGCAGCCTGGTACACACGACCGACTACATGCTGCAGTGCCTGCTCAACGACAGCCGAGTTGCCTACATTTTAACTTGTGCTGATTACTGGGTGGCCACCCTGCTGGATCCCCGGTACAAGGACAACGTGCCGTCCTTAATTCCCTCACTGGAGCGTGATCGGAAGATGCGCGACTACAAGCGCACTCTGGTAGACGCGCTGCTGAGGGCATTCCCCAAATGACACCGGGGGCTCAGCGGAAGCACAAGGCGAAGGCAGAGGAGGAGGAGGAATAAGAGGTCACCAACGCAGCTGTGGCACCGCCAGCACCTCAGAAGGCAGGGTTAGCATGGCCGAAATGTGGAAAAGCTTTGTCAGCAGCACACCACCACAAACAGCACCACTAGCTGATAGGCAACGTCTTAGCAGGAGGCAGCATTTCAGCAACATGGTGGAACAGTATGTGTGCACGCGCCTACATGTACTGACTGATGGGTCTGCCCCATTCAACTTCTGGGTCTCCAAATTGGCCACATGGCCTGAGCTTGCCCTTTATGCCTTGGAGGTGCTGGCCTGCCCTACAGCCAGTGTATTGTCTGAACATGTGTTTAGTATGACAGGGGGCATTATCACAGACAAGCGCAGCCGTCTGTCCACAGCCAACGTGGACAAGCTAACCATTATTAAAATGAACCAGGCATGGATCCCACAAGACTTGTCTGTACCTTTTACAGAATAGACATTTAGACCGGCCTCACACAGCCATTGGTATTCTTTTTTTTTTTTTTTTTGAATATGTCTCAATATTTTGGGGACTACCCCAATTCTAAAAAAAAAACAAACAAACAAAAAACAGTGTTGGCTACCTCCTCCTCCTCTTCCTCCTCCTCCTCCTCCACCGCCGCCACTTCCGCCTACACTGCCACGTTCACAGCCTAGTTAACCTCTAGGCTCCTACTCCACATCCACCTCCTCCTCCCATTTTTATTTTTTTTAGTTGATGTGAAGTTATTTCCCTATCCAAATTTGTTTGCAGGGCACTTTTCCTACTCTTACCCCAATTTTGCTTCCTTTTGCAGCCTTCTAGCCCTTTCCATGACTTTTTTACAGTCATTTTTGTGCCCAAAAGTTCGGGTCAACATTGACTTCAATGGGGTTCAGTGTCGGGGGTCAAGTTCTGATCGAGTTCGGTACCGAACCCGAACGGTTTCACGAGATTCTGCTGAACCCGATGTACTCGAACATCCAGGTGTCCGCTCAACTCCAGTCTGGAGACCACTGGAACCATCCTTGCTTATGCGTCCATTATGTGGCGCGATGATGGCCGAAAAACCCTTCACAAATCGTCAGTAGAAGTTGGCGAAGCCGACGAATCTCTGGACTCGTTTTTTGTCAGATGGAGCTGGCCATTCCAGGATCACTTTCACTTTTTGAGGGTACATTGCTATACCTCCGGTGGAAATCACAAAGCCCAGGAACTGTATGGTGGTCTTTTCAAAATCACATTTCTCTGCCTTAACATACAGTCCATGCTTTCTGAGGGTGGTGAGAACTCTTTTCACATGGGTGTGATGCAGTTACAATGTGGTGGAGAAAATGAGAATATCATCCAATTACAAAATGATCCAGAAATTCTCAGTAAATGTCATTCACCAGGTATTGGAAGGTGTTCGGTGCATTGCATAACCCGAAAGGCATGACCAGATACTCAAAGTTTACAAATCGGGTTCTGAAAGTAGTCTTTCATTCATCACCTTCCCAAATTCTGATGAGGTTGTATGCTCCCCTTAGATCTAACTTGGTAAAAATTTGGGCAGTTCTGAGGCGTTGGAAGAGCTCTGGGATCAGAGGTAGAGGATAACGATTCTTAATCCTAATTCTGTTCAAGTCTCTATAGTCCACACAGGGTCTGAGGGTTCCATCCTTCTTTTCTACAAAGAAGATGCCTGCCCCAGCAGGCTTATTCTGGAGGGGTAAACAAAGTATCTTGGCCAGGTCCACATCCAGAAAGCAGCTGCAGGCTCTGGAATCAACTATTGCTAGCAGCCAGACCTTCTCTCCCGCCATCTGTAGGGAGCCAGGGAGAACAATGTGAGAAACGGAGGGACCAACAACTTGAAAGTTCACAGCAGGAAAGGGCCGAGACTTACTAGGCCGAATGGGGCAGTTGCGGAGATAATGACCAGTTCCCCCACAGTACAGGAACAAGTTGAACTATCGCCGACGTTGTCTTTCGTCCATAGAGAGGGGCCCAGGAGATGGAGCGTGAGCCAGTGGGATTCTAGGCAGCATCCAGGTAGGTGGAGAGGTTCGTAGCCGTTCTGACTGCCGCTCCCGCAGGCATCTGTCCAGCTTAATGGCTAACTGGATTAAGCCTTCCAGGGTATTGGGTGATTCTCCTCAGGCATGTTCATCTTTAAGAGTCTCTGATAAGCCTAGGCGATACTGGTACTTGAGGGAAGCCTCATTCCAGTTAGTATCAGCAGCCCATTTCCGGAAATCAATGGTATAATCCTCCAGTGGACGCTTCCCCTGGAGGAGGTTGTGCAGGGTTGCTTCAGCTGTGCCAGAACGTTGGGGGTCGTCATAGAGTTGACTCATGGCTTCAAAGAAGGCATTCACAGAGTTGAGTAGTGGACTCTTTTGCTCTAAAAGGTGGTGGGCCCAGGCCTGGGGTTCATCAATAAGTAAGGAATTGATGAATCACATTTTCACAGTCTGCGGCAAAGGTTCTGGGCTGGAGGACTAGATACAACAAGCTGGCGTTCTTGAAGGCTTTGAATTTCTTGTGATCCCCAGCAAAGCATTGAGGCATAGGCACTCTGGGCTCTGGAGGTGGAACTTTCATGGAGGAAGCTGAAGTGGTCCGATCGGGAGCTGAAGAGGTGCTTGCTGAACTGGTGGATGGCGACCCAACATCTGTAGGAGGGGAGGATACAGAGAGGTGTTGTAGGCGACCCTCTAGTTGGAAGTATCCTTCCTGCAGTCTCTGGATGGCCTGAGTGAGAGCCGTGACTTGCTGGCATAAAGCGTCCAAGGGAGAGTCATCTCTGTCAGCCTCTGACATGGCTGGATCATACTATCACGTACCTGATCCGAGGCTGAGATGCCGAGAGAGGCTCCCCTTGCGGCTAAACGCAGCGTACCTCTGAGTTTGAGACAGAAGGTACAGTGCATAAAGAAGCATGGGTCACCAGAGCAGATGGATGAAACATGCTGGGTGGCTTGCAGACTGGAAGAAGCAGCAGGTACCTGATAGCAGGTGGAGGCTAGGCAGCGGCCCACTTCTTGAGCAGGGCTGGAATCAGCTTAAGCAGGAGGTCAGCTTGACCAATCTGGGTGAGCAGGATGCTGAGCAGGAACAGTCCCAAATGCTGGCTGTCAATCAGGTTCAGGCAAGAAGGAGAAGGCAGGTCCTTAAACCAGGCCGGGGGGTCAAACACCAGGAATCAGGGAGGTAGCAAGTCCGTAAGGTAAGCCAAGGGTCAAAACCGGGATCCAGGCAGAGAGAAGTCCAGGAGCAAGCCAAGGGTCAACACAGAAGAGAGCCAAGTGGAAGTCCAAGAGCCAGGCCAGGTCACAACAGGTGTCAAGTGGAATAACAGGAATGCAGGTTCAGGAACTCAGGAGAGCTGAAGACGATCCAGCAATTAAGAGCCAAAATGAGCAGCCTTTTATAGGACCTCAAGGGATCCTATTGGGCGATGCGTGCGTATCCATTGCGCATGCACGTGCGCCATCTCGTCCCGTTGCGTGCGTGCATGCGCACATGCAAAATCCTTCCGTACGTTCGTACTGGAACGCGCTGATGCGTTCGTACCGGGATGCGCTGCTCATGACACCTACAGATAGTATGGCTGAATTTGCATTGCATTCGGACCAAACTCGCACAGGACCCTCTTTTGTTCCGCAGCAGAATCAGATCACATGGGTGTTCACACCCATGCAATCAGATTCCCGTCCAAATTTGCAATTCGCAGTGCAATCTGCAAACTGATTTGGGGGTGTCATTATCTTTCTATTGACACTCCCAGCAGTTTGCTTATGGCAGTGTGAACTGCCTGTGAGTCGGGTGCAATGAGGGAACCTGCAGTGGATTCACAGGGTTCCCGTGTTGCACCTGACTGGCAGGCAGTTCACACTGCCATATGAAAACTACTGGGAGTGTCAATGTCAAGCTAATGACACCCCCAATTTAGTTTGCAGATCGCACTGAAAACTCTGACAGGAATCGGATCGCAATGGACCGCACTGCAAATCACATGTGATGTCTGTGTGATGTGATTTCAGCCAAAGATATAGTATGGCTGAAATTGAATCACAGTCGGGCTAAAATCGCACAGGACCCTTTTTGCGTCAGCACCAGAATTGGATCGCATGGGTGCACTTATGCAATCAGATTCATGTCCTAACTGTCAGTTCGCACTGCGATATGCGAGCTGAAATGGGGGTGTCATTTACTTTGCATCGACACTCCCCTCAGTTTACATATAGCAGTGTGAACTGCTATGCGAGTCAAGTTCAATGCGGCAACCCTCAGTGGATTCACAGGGTTCCCGCATCACACTAGTGTGAACCGACACTGAGTCATCCTTTCATATATATTTGCATAGTCCATACAGATATACATCAGCAGAACAAATGCAGGAAGTGTAATGTGGCTGTAAACTGGAAGTGATGTGTGCACATGGGCTGAAAGCAAATGTGTGGTGACGCCAAATAAAAAAATCAATGAACCCCACCCACACCAAATATAGCTACCATATACTCCCCCACATGGATCAAAAATGTAATTTCAACTTGCTTGCAGCTATAATGTATTGCCGGCTCCTGGCAATACAGAATAAAAAAATATGGAATGGGGTCCCCCCAATCCATACCAAGCCCTTTGGGTCAGGGATGGATTTTAAGGGGAAGCCCACGCCAATTTTTTTTACAAAATGGCAGTGGATCCCCCCACAATTGATACCAGACCATTATCTGAGCATGCAGCCTGAAGGTCAGGATGGGGGAAAAATGAGGGCACCCACACTTCCTGGACCTGGACTATACTTCCTGGACTTCCTGGACCATACCAGGCCACGTGCCCTCAACATGAGTCTGCGCCCCCCCACCCCAAAGCACCTTGTCCCCATGTTGATGGATACAAGGGCCTCTTCCTGACAACCGTGGCTGGTGGTTGTTGGGTTCTGTGGTTGGGGGGCTGATCAGAATGTGGAAGCCCCCTTTAACAAGGGGGCCCCAGATCATGGCCCCCCATGTGAATGGGTATCTGGTACATCGTACCCCTACTCATTCACCTAAAAAGTGTAAAAAATGTTTTAAAAATTTAGACATTTTTCTACAATTTTTTATGTCAAAAATATTAAATTGTTCTGCGATGGACATCCATGGTCAATCACGGCACCCAATGGAACAGAAAAATAGACACAAACGTAAATGCTCCGCCTCGATGGGAAGTCTCCCACCGACTGCTGTTTCTTTGCTTTGACAGGTGTTATATTGTCAAGGGCAGGGCCACCCAACTACGAAACCAGGTTACTCCGCACCCTTCTGATGTCATATGCTGGCCCTTACCTAGAAAAGAACTGTCAAAGCGCACAGAGCGCATACAGCGGTAGCCCTCCCATCGAGCGCTGACATTATGTACTATTTTTGGGTCTGTCGGGCGCTGTTATTGACCATGAATGTACATTACGGAACACTTTTTGAATATTTTTGACATAAAAGATTGGACAAAAGAGGTCGCTTGGGTTTTTTACATTTTGACAATTTTTGTGTGAATGGGTAGGGGTACAATGTACCCCATACTCATTCACGTAGGGGGGCCAGGATCTATAAGCCCCCACCGGCAGACCACGACAACCACCGCACAGGGTTGCCAGGAAGAGGCCCTTGTCCCCATCAACATGTGGGCAAGGTGCTTTGTGGTGAGGGCACAGAGCCCCCCTGGTCCAAAGCACCCTCCCCCCCCCATGTTGAGGGCATGTGGCCTGGTATGGTTCAGGAGGGGGAGGGATGCGCTCACACGTCCCTTCCCTTTCCTGACCTCCAGGCTGCATGCTCAGATAAGGGCCTGGTATGGACCTGGGGGGGGGCCCCATGCATTTTTCTGCCTTTTTTTGAACATTCAGCTGTCAGCTGCCACATGAGCATGGTTGTTAGCATAATATTAATTCCTCAAATTCATTATTCAAAATACATCGTTGGTCGCGGGTGATGTCACTTCCTATTTCCGGAAGTAGGGAGTAGGAAGTGACGGCACACGCGACCAATGCCGTCTCCATCGCAGTCATTTCGTATGGATTGTACATGTCTTTATGCTGAGCACTGGGCAACAGTGCTAACTACGTGAGTACCTGATTTTAATAAAGTAGTTTTTATCTTTCAAAATGGAGAGCACTATATATGTTTTTCTCTTCTATGCAACAACCGATCACATTGAGCCAATCCTCTGTAAGCTTACAAAATATTCCACAACACCGGAATTTACATTGGGAGAAATAGATGGTCATCTGCTGCCATATTGCCACAAATCATCCATGAGTGAGACATTAAGCACTCTATGACCCTGGTAATAAGGATCATAGTGGTAAGGTGAGCTGCTAGTATCTCCTAAGGTGGTGGAACTGCACAGAAGCACTTTTAAAGAACATCAGCACTTAGACACTGGGTGTCATATGTTATGGACTTTTATTGTATAATTTGGTGTTTCTTTTATTGCCAGATCATGTGTCATTTATTGCTTTAGCACTGCACCCTTTATTCTAAGATGGTCCACAACATAACATATAAAGTGAATTTGATAGATGAAAGAATAAATAGATCACAGTCCTCAATATAGCATGAATATGAATGGAGTTGAAAGATGAATAGATCACACCATGTGCTTGTGGTGACAAGTGCACAAAAACCACAAGGCCTCTTACCAGATGTAAGCAAGGGGAATGCCTGTGGCTCTCAACTGGCCAGGGTCCCACTAGCGGATGTGATGAACTTCATCCCAGAGAGCATAATTCCAACACCAACTCCATCCCAAGGGCCAATACCAGTCATGTGGAGACAAACTCACAATAGTGTGATGCAGCTTTTAAAAGTTTAATGATACAAGTAATGCACTTACAATCATTTGGAGGAAAAATCGCATGTAGAAGAAAAAGCCTGCCGGCTCAGCGGATGTTGACTCAACGTGATCTCCCAGTGTAGTGGTGGCTCCACTCTGAGCAATTACTTATATTGGCATGAGGGGGGGACCCATGCCATTTTTTGTCTAGATTTTTAAATAGCTGGAATTTTGGAATACCACACCATAATATTATTGAATAATTACATACATATTGCAGGCATTTGAAGAGTTAAACGTAGGGAATCCACCAAAATGATGTACGATCAGTGGGATTCGAACAAAGGCAGTAAAGCTTTAAAGATAGCAGACATACCACAACGTCAAAGAAGTTACCGCAATCATGCATAGAAAATACAATTACTAATATTGGATTCTTTTCATAGAATGGTTTGCATTTGAGGCATTAATATTATGGTATCAAATATGTTTATGTGGCAGCTGACAGCTGAATGTAAAAAAATAAATACATTGGCGGAAAACAAAAAAAAAAAAAAAAAATAATGCATGGGGTCCCCCCAGGTCCATACTAGACCCGGGTTCGTAGGGGACCTCCCCCACGCCCAAAAAAAATTGCGTGGGGACCCTCCCCCAGTTCATACCAGGTCCTTCAGGTCTGGAATGGATTTTAAGGGGAACCCTGCACCAAAATTAAAAAAAAAAATTGTATGGGGGTCCTCCCAAAGTCCGTACCAGACCCTTATTCAAGAACGCAGCCCTGGCATGGCAGGAGGGGGTGGGGATGAGCGAGTGCTCCTCCTTCCGAACCATACCAGGCCACATGCCCTCAACATGGGGAGGGTGCTTTGGGGTCCCCCCAAAGCACCTTGTCCCTGTGTTGATGGGGAGAAAGGTCTCATCCCCACAACCCTGACCCTGCGGCCCCCCCCCCCATGTGAATGAGTTTGGGGTAGATTGTACCCCTACCCATTCACCTAAAAAGGAGTGTAGTGGCACAAAAAATAGTAGGCAGTTTTTGACAAGCCCTTTGAGTAAAATTGCTCTTTTTCTTCCCCTGATTCTTGTTCTTTCTTCCTCCGTTCTTCCTCCATCTTCTCCTGCCCCACTCCTTCTTCTGGTCTTCTGCTTCTTCTTTCAATCTTCAGCCTTCCTTTCATTGTCTTTTTCTTCAATCTTCATCTTCTTCTTTCTTCTCTTTCTCTGCTGCTGCCGCTCCCACTGCGGATCACTGGCGATTCCCGAATGGGCAGTCTTCAGTTAGACCTTTATTTTATAAGAAGGGTGCGGGGCCACCCGGTGATGTAACCAAGTAACCCCGCCCTTCTGACATCATGTGATGTCAGAGGGGTGGGGTCACCCATTTACATCACCAGATGTCCCAGTCCCTTCTTATATAATAACTGACATTTACCAGACCCTTTGGGTCTGTTGTGGATGGGGGGAGACCCCAGGCAATTATTTTCATTGATTTTTTATCTATATTGCCAGGAACCAGCAATACATTACAGCCGCAATCAAGTTTAACCACATGCCGACCGCAGTCTGACGGCGACAGAGTGGCTCGTTATCGCAAACCGCCGTCATACAATGGCGGCTGCGATAACTAGTGCTGTGAGCGTGTGCGCGCAGCTGGAGGCACGATCACTGTGTCTGGGGGGTCCAGGTAGCGGGTGCGGCGGACTCGATCACCGCCGGCTACCCACTATGGCCCCCCCCCGCAGTGAAAGAACGGAGGTCCGTGTATGTAAACACGGATCTCCATTCTGTTGATGGGAGAAGGGCGATGATCACAGGCTTCCTATATATGGAAGCCGTGATCATCCCCTTTCCTCAGCCAGGGCAGCCCCCTCACAGTTAGAACACGCCCAGGGAACACAGTTAACCTTTAGAGCACCCCCTGCAGGTTAACCCCTTCACTGCCAATGGCATTTACACAGTAATCAGTGCATTTTATAGCACTGATCGCTGTATAAATGCCAATGGACTCAAAAAAGTGTCAAAATGGTTCGACATGTCCGCTGCAATATTACAGTACCGCTAAAAATTGCAGATCGCCGCCATTACTAGTAAAAAATAAAAACCCCAGGAATGAATTCTTATCATCCGTGGCAACTTTTGCGCAAACCAATCAATAAACGCTGAATGCGATTTTTTTTAACCAAAAATATGAGGAAGAATATAAATCGGCCAAAACCGATGGAAAAAAATGTTTTTTTTATATTTTTTTTTTGGATTTGTATTTTAGTAAAAAGTAAGAAATTTGTGTTTTTTTGCAAAATTGTCGCTCTTCTTTTGTTTATAGCGGCGATCAGAAGACACATCGAAGACACAGGGGGCAATAGAACTTCTGAACCCCAACACTTCCCAGAATGCAGGGGTCATCTGCGAGAAGGTCCCTTACCCATCTTTTTCTAGAGACGGACTTGACCTACCCCCTCAACATGGCTACAGCGGGGGCTCTTCCTCCTATTAAAACCCCGGAGACATCTGCGGAACACAGGCCAATATTAACCCCAGCTACTCTTACCCTCACTCCAGGGCCAAATATACCCTCACACCAACTGTCATCAGTTTCACCGGCCTCCACGGAATCTCTCTTAACCCATACAATGGAAGACTTTCCAGTCACTCCTGCAGGTTCCTTACCAATTGCTCTGCCAGAGGCCCACGCCCATGGCTCAACTGCCCGAGATCCCCTCTTCAATACAGCGGACCTATTCCTTAAATTCTCCAATCTCCTAGAGAGAGACCTGACGGGAGCTATAAAGACGGACTTTCAAATCTTAGGCTCCAGAATGGAGGCCATTAAACAAAAATTGGATATCACGGTGGCCAGAGCCATTCAAAACTCTTCTCATATTCAAGTATTGCAAGATCAACTGGACACAGCCCTAACCAGAATCTATGACCATGAAAATAGGTCGAGACGATACAACTTCAAAGTGAGGGGCCTACCGGAAACCATCACTGAAGTCACACCAGCGATCCAGGACCTGATCCTTTCTCTGATCCCTAATGTGGCCAAACATAGATTGGAATTGGACAGAGCCTATAGAGCCCTGGGCCCCCCAAGGAAAGATGGTTCCCCCAGGGACATGATTGTAAAACCACACTTTTATGTCATTAAAGAAGAAATACTGGAAGCTTCCCGTACCAGCCCCACTGTCACCTGCATGGGACACCAAGTTCAGACCTGTCCCCAACCACTATTCAAAAATGGAGAGCCCTCAAAGCACTCCTCCAAGTTCTCCAACAGAAAGAACTTAAATACTGGTGGGCCTTTCTCTTTGTGGTCAAATTCGTCTTTAAAGGAAAAACATTGTTTTTCTCAACACTCCCAGAGGGGGAAAACTCCTCCTACAGCTTCAGCTAATTTCACAAGAAGCCCCGACCTAACCGATCCCTCTGGCTCCCAAGCGAAAATACCTCTTCCAGCAAGCCCTGTTTCTCCACTCTGGACCAAATCTAAGCGCAAGAAGGCCAAGGACAACAGACCTCCATAACTCTGTATCCAGACATCTTTGGATCATTCAATTTTTGCGGGGGTCATGTCTTTTCTTGAGAACAAGGAAGGCTCCTTCACGCTACTGTGTGAAGGCCTGGGTTCTAGGGCTGCCAAGCTCTCATACTTTTACCTGTTGGACACTGTTGTTTTGGGTTGGTTCTAATTCAAACTTTTGGATCAGCTGAATAGTTACTGTAAATGCACATTTTAGCCTTCAGAAAGCTTATCAGTTACTATTGTTATGGTTGCTCTTTAAGATAGATTTGGGCCTGAGGGCGCTTGGGCCAGGGTGGATCCCTATGCGCTTCCACTCACCCCAGGGACATTTTTTAAATCTCCCTGGGCTGAGTTTTCTGTCCCAGGCGGGACAGACGATATTGAATACCCTGTTGATGGTTCTCAGACTGTCCCCTCTGCGGAGGGTTGGGATTGAGGGTTGGAGGGGGACTTTAACCCCTCTGCCTCCTCTCCCACTTGCGTTCTATAGGAGTAATTGTCTCTATCAGATACTATTTTGCTCTGTCCCTCTTTCCTTTCTTTTTCTTCCTTTCACAACGCACCTAACATTTATTTTTGTTTTAGCCAATCCTGGTCCAGCTGGCTCTGCATTGGGGTTCCCGGATGCCCTCGATATCTATGCTTACTCAGGAGGATCAGCCAATTAGGCGGTGAGTGTCGCGGTGAACACAAGCTATGTCCTCCACAGACTCCATGGCTAAAATCCCTCAAAGACACCTTAAAATAGGCACCCATAATGCCTATAAAAAGGAGAAAAGTCCTGGATCATTACAAATCCCTCAAACTGGATGTGGTCCTGATCCAAGAGACCCATTTCCCACAACGGTACAGCCCCAACTTCCTCCATTCTCACTACCCCACTTTCTCCTTAGTGAAAGCAGAGTCCAAAACAAAAGGGGTAGCCATTCTAGTTTCTAAAACATGTACCTTTGCCCCCTGCTTCGAAATTAAAGACCCTGAAGGGAGATATGTCCTTATCAAGGGCACCATAGAAGGAACCCTATATACCTTTGTTTCGTACTATGCCCCGAATAAAGGCCAATCAACCTTCTCTAAATCGTTATTTGATACCATCCAACCCCATTTGGAAGGCAGAATAATACTGGGGGGGGGGGACTCTAACATCGCCTTCGACCTAGGCCTTGATAAATCTAGACCCCTAGGAGATCAACTGACACGACCGTCCAAAGCGAGCCTCAAACTAGCCAAATTACTCCATGCACACAACATGTCGGATGTTTGGAGGGAGTTCAACCCAGCCAAGAGAGACTTCACACATAATTCTTATGCACGAATACACCATCCTTTAGTACAGACAAACACGATTCCCTTAGTAACATCCTCGAGAATAATTGATGCGGTATTATCGGACCATTCTATAGTAACTCTGCAAATTCAATCTGACCCACATTACGCAAGACAGGCCCCGTGGAAGCTGAATGATTCGTTGCTGACTGATCCAGTCAAACTCACTGAGATCAATAACTCCCTCAAGGAATATTTCCTTCTCAACAACACAGAAGGTATCACCGGTGAAACCCTCTGGGCTGCCCACAAGGCCTTCATTAGGGGCAAACTCATTCAGATATCTGCCCAAATAAAAAAGGAGAGATCGACTGACTTAGTCAGACTAGAAAAATCTTACATGTCTCTTCAGGCTCTGCACAAGGCTAACCCCTCCAAAATCCTAAACACCCAACTAGATAAAGTCAGACTGGAACTGAATCTAGCCCTAACAGCTAAAGCAGAAAAATCTATCCATTGGAGTGGACAAAAATTTTACACATAGAGCGACAAATTAGGCCCAATGCTGGCTACAAGGCTGACTCCCTGACCTCACCAGTTCATGCTTCCCAAAATTAGAATCCCTGGACAGGGCCTCACATTTAACCAGACGAAAATCTTAGACACGTTCCATAAATTTTACACAGACCTATATAGCCCCCCAAACAGACTCCACTCTAATGTTCCTGGATTCCATTCCCCTCCCCTCCCTCTCAGCTGAACATAATCTTACTCTTGAGGCAGATATCATGGAAGGGGAGATCTTGGAGGTCATCAAGAACCTGAGGAAAGGGTCTGCCCCAGGTCCGGATGGACTGTCGGTCCCCTATTACAAGACCTTTGTGGAGACTCTCTCTCCCTTCCTGGCTAAATGTTTTAATTCTGCAACTAGGGGTTCCCCTATGGACCCACAGCTTAACTCGGCATTTATCATGGTGATACCAAAACCGTATAAGAACCCAGAGGAGGTATGTAA
The DNA here is from genome assembly GCA_018402905.1 of Glandirana rugosa. NCBI lineage: Eukaryota > Metazoa > Chordata > Amphibia > Anura > Ranidae > Glandirana > Glandirana rugosa. The sequence goes on from BLSH010231802.1 coordinate 20,058, forward strand.
TTACAGACCAATCTCATTAATCAACAACGACATTAAAATTCTGACAAAAATTCTTGCCAACAGGCTAGCTTCATTTTTTTTTTTTTTGTTTCAATAATTTTTATTAAAGATTGTCAAGATTTAACAT
>BLSH010231803.1:29282-41235 GCA_018402905.1 Glandirana rugosa
GTACATTTGTTCGGCCACCTTCGCGGCCGAAAAGGGAGGAGAGGCGTGGCTAGCCACGTCACACTCTCCTCTCCTCTCACACTGCACCGATCGGTGCGGAGAGGAGGGAAAAGCCGGCGCTTCCACCGGCTTGTTTACATGTGATCACGCCGTCATTTGACGGCGCGATCACGTCGTAAAAGGCCGCTCACAGCGGCCATTCACCACGATCAGTGATCAGTCGGGTCCCCCGGACCCGACGGTCATGGATGTTCCCGTGTGCGCGCTCCAGGGGGCGCGCGGGAAGCGCGATTCTGGGAGGACATCAATAGACGTCCTCCCAGAATTAAGCAACCGCTCTGTAGACGTCATTTGTCTATAGGGCGGTTGTTAAGTGGTTAACTTCTGCCTCTGCAAGCCAAAGGGGTGTGTCCTGTGTTGTGTCTCTAAAGTTGAAGCTGTTATAACTGCAAAGGGTGGGCCAACTCAATATTGAACCTTACGGACTAAGACCGGGATGCCATTAAAGTTCATGTGCGTGTAAAGGCAGGTGTCACAATACTTTTGACAATATAGTGTAGATCTTTATTACAGAGAACATGTATAACAAGGATCTGTGATAACGACTGAGATATATACAAGAAGTCTATACAGCCTGATCCCAAGTGAGTGAAGGTCATAGTATACCAGGTAACAAGGCCCTCATCAGGCGCTGTTTCAACAGGAATAGAGGACTCTGCGAGACAAGTAGATGTAAAATTTCTGCCAGCTCTGGGTAGCGTTAACAGTCTAGAAATTGAACCCTGTGCAGGAAGGCAGACAAAACACCTGTGAGACAGCCAAATTTAGATAGCAGCTAATAGAAACAATGAGTAATTAAAGAGGAGCTCCAGTCATTTTAAAAATTAAAAGCCAGCAGCTTCAAAAACTTTAGCTGCTGACTTTTAATAAAGATACACTCACCTGTCCCAAGATCCAGCGCTGTGCCAACTCGAGCAGTTTACCCTAGATATATAGAGTCCAGCACCAAGGGGCCCAGGGGACAGATCACAGGCTAGGTGAAATCTTAAGAACAAAAACACAGGTGAAAACAAGTAGATACAGCAACCTCCAGCTCTTTTTCCCCTTCCACTGAGCTGAGCTGAGAAAAGGCTTGGAACCAGAGCCTCTAGTGGCTGAAATGACATTACCCTACTCCAGATTAACGCCCAGCATCACTTGGTCAAACAGGAAAACAGCCAGGCCCAATGTAGCTCTTGCCCAGAGTGGCATACGGTGCAGACAGCAAACACACATACCAAAAAAAGGGGGGAGGGGAGAGGGGACTGGACACGGACCTCCAAACCAAGTACAACAAATGGTTGAGGTCAGCCTAGAATGGCTGTCACACCTATATTCAAGGTGGGGTTCACCTATGGAGGGACCAATGACATAGGATATACAAAAACCAACACAGGGAAAGAACCCCTGTGGAAGGACAGGTCCTTCCCCCGATGAGGGGGGGGGGGGATTAGGGATAACCCAGCGGCGTGTACTAGGAAAAAATGCATTTATTGGGAAATACATAACTTAGACCAATAACACTGGGCAAGACACACATGACAACGTTGTCCTTAAAAGACCCCCGGGGGACCCCACTCATGCTTTACCCATGCCAATATATACAAGTGCATGAAAGGAGCCAGAACAAGTCCATAGATCCCAGGTAATCCACTGCACAAACTGCTGTTCAGTGAAGTACAGGCAGCTGTATGGGGAACCTCTAGGTATCTATGCTGTCCTAAGGCTAAATTTGAACATGACTAAACAAAATAAAATCCAATGGAAGAAAAATGTATATGCAGGATCGCGATTACACAGTGCCTCAATGCAGTCTAATAGACACTAGTCCCCATAGAGGGAACATGAATCATATATCCAGCTTCTTAAGGTACGTGTTGAAGACCTGTTGGTGGATGAATCAAGTAGATATAGCTGGACACAAGTAAAGGTGTATGGCTGACAAGGGGCAATGTCTAGCAACAGAGCTTCCCGAACACACTGAGAAGTATTGAGCACTGGACTGACTGAATCAGCCGAGACCACAGGGGGGGGTGCGCAGGGATGGAACCAGGAGCTTCAGACCGTCAATGCTGGAAGTGAATAACTCACGATTAGACGGACCGATCCACGGTCATCCGTGCTGGAAGTCATCCAGGGTCCGGTCGTCATCGACCCACTTCCCGTGTCTTCAACGAGATAGCAGTCCAAATGGCACTAGGAGGCATCAACAAGGGGAAGTAGCTCCTCCGCAGCGGCGCTGCGGGATAGACCCCCTGAGAGTCAAATGTAAATCCACACAGCATGAGCAGCACATCCACCCTCTCAGTCAGGGAGAGGGCCGTGTGAGGCTGGCGGTCAGTGCAATCAATGCAGTCAGCTGATCCCAATCATCTAGAACATCCGGAGCGGATGCTGTGAGTCAATGTCCATAGGAACGGCAAAACCGGGTAAATGGCAATGGTCCCCTAAGGAAGGGGGACGGGGGAGCCCCGGGGTGACAGGGTAAGGGGGGGGCAGAACCGACGCGTTTCATCCGCTACTATGCGGATTTCATCAGGGTAGTGGTCATACTGGTGTAGGGGTTATCTATATAGATTTTACCCGGTAGTTCATCAATTACACGAGCTGGCCACTCTCCGCCCAGAGTATTGTCAGCAAGGCAGTTAACCCTGTGTGCAGCGCATCAATAAAAACAACAAATTGCCCTTGGTGACTTATACATATCATATTTCTAAGTGTATAAACATAGCATAAATACCATTATTTCACCAAGAGAATGCTCTCTAATTAACTGAATTGTAGTGGTAGATTTTGCTCACCTCTGCACTGATAAAGCACGGAATGACATTAGTTCCATATACACAGGTCAACATCATGAATCTTTACAACCAATTCGTCTAACATTACGGTCATGAGTGGACCTATTCCTAAAATATGAATTAAATATGAATAGATGTAAGTACAGATCCTGTTAAATAACCACATAAATAATATGAATTAATTTGTGTGGGGTAGAGAGGGAATCTGTGCTCCAAGTTTCGTGTGGGGTAGGGAGGGAGTATGTACTCCAAGTGTAAAACAAGATGTATGTGCCCCCAGTATTATCTCATATATGTACACAAATAATCATGCTGGTACATGTGTCCATAGACAATATGCTTAGTCTCTTATAGGATGGTCCTTACAGGGTGGTGGGATTAAATATTCCAAATATTATGTCCTAATACCAGCATCACATTTACTCCTAAGTGTACATGCAGACAAACACCTGAGGGGTACAGATAGTTCTTATCATTAGGTACCAACTGTCATCGGTGTTTGCAATTCGGGGATTTGTGACAGATGAGTCCCAAAGGGGATATCGGTGGTCCTTCTCCCTCAACGGTATCTGTCAAGGTTCTGGCAGTTCATGATTCCAAAAAGACCTGTAGATTTAACTCGGTGTTTAGCCCTCCAGGGGCCAAACACCCCAGTTTGTAGATCCATCTTTTTTCTCTTTGCAATAGGACTCTATCGAAGTCACCCCTTCGATTAGATAGCTGCAGGGCATAAAAGCCTTTTACTTTAAAACCAAGGGGTTGTCCTTGATGATGGGTTCCAAAGTGTTGTGCCAACGGGGAATCATCAGTAGGGTCTTTTATTGATGATAGATGTTCACCGATGCGGGTCTTTAGAGCGCGTTTCGTTTTTCCCACATACATTTTATTACATGGGCAGGTAACAATGTACAGGACTCTCTTGGTTGAGCAGTTAATAAACTGATTGATTTTGTAACTGTTCCAACCTTGACTATCACAGAATTTATCAGTTTTTTCCACATACCGGCAAATGTGACACTTGCCACAGGGGAACTTACCTCTGAGGGGTGGTAGTTCAGTAAGCCAGCTTTTATTTACTGGCCTAGTGAATTCGGTCTTGATGAGTTCATCAGACAGGTTTCTGGCTCTTTTGGCCGTTAGCATTGGTTTAGGTCCGACAATAGCTCTGGTTTTTGGGCATCTCGTCAGGATGTTCCAGTATTTGCTCAATACTCCCCTCACTTTCTCCCATTGGCTCCCAAAGGGTGTGATGACCCCTGTCGGGCCTGGATTGTTCATGGATTTCTCAATATTGTTCTGATACTGTAATAAGTCCCATCTCCTGGTCTGGGATGCTCTTTTCCTTGATCTCTTGAAGACAGAGTGTGGATATTTCCGGCTCCTAAATCTCTTGTAGAGTCCCATTGCCTCTTTTCCTATAATCCTGCAGTTTCGCCTTATCCTAAGGAACTGTTCGGTTGGAATGCCTCGAATGAGTGATTTGGGGTGATGGCTGGTGGCCTCCAGAAGGGTATTTGCTGCTGTTGGTTTTCTATATGTATTTGTCACTAGTTTACCTCCTTCTGCTCTGATTTGTAAATCGAGGAACGTTATCTTGTAGGCATGCATGGTATAGGTCAGCTTGATATTACTGGTATTTTGAGTAAGCTCAGAGACAAATTCCTCTAGGGATTCAATTGATCCTTTCCATATCAGGAGTACATCGTTGATGTACCTGAGCCAGAGTGACGCCCGGCCCAGGTACATCAGCGAACGGAAAACCACTTCCTCCTCCCAAAGTCCCAAATGGAGGCAGGCATAGGCTGGGGCCCACGGGGCTCCCATCGAGGTGCCCCGTATTTGCCTATAATATACCCCAAGAAAGCCAAAGCAGGTGTGGTCCAGAGCAAATTGTATCAGCTCTATTATAAACTCATTTTGGGCCCCCATATGTTGATAGTGTAGTTCCAGAAAATGGGCAACTGCTGTCAGGCCCCACTCGTGGGGTATAGACGTGTATAAGGACTCCACATCTATCCCCACAAGTAAGGACCCGTTTGGGTATCTCAATGTCCCGAATTTTCCTGAGGACATCCCCCGTGTCCTTCACAAAGGAAGTCAAATGTTGGACCATGTCTTTCAGGAGAGAGTCAAGGTATTTACCGACTCGTTCAAGTGGACCTTGGAAAGCGGCAATGGGACTCTACAAGAGATTTAGGAGCCGGAAATATCCACACTCTGTCCTCAAGAGATCAAGGAAAAGAGCATCCCAGACCAGGAGAAGGGGCTTATTACAGAATCAGAACAATATTCAGAAATTCACGAACAATCCAGGCCCGGTATGGGTCATCACCCCCTTTGGGAGCCAATGGGAGAAAGTGAGGGGAGTATTGAGCAAACACTGGCACATCCTGACGAGATGCCCAAAAACCAGAGCTATTGTCGGACCTAAACCAATGCTAATGGCCAAAAGAGCCAGAAACCTGTCTGATGAACTCGTCAAGAACGAATTCACTAGGCCAGTAAATAAAAGCTGGCTTACTGAACTACCACCCCTCAGAGGTATGTTCCCCTGTGGCAAGTGTCACATTTGCCGGTATGTGGAAAAAACGGATAAATTCTGTGATAGTCAAGGTCGGAACAGTTACAAAATCAATCAGTTTATCAACTGCTCAACCGAGAGAGTCCTGTACATTGTTACCTGCCCATGTAATAAAATGTATGTGGGAAAAACGAAACGCGCTCTAAAGACCCGCATCGGTGAACATCTATCATCAATAAAAGACCCTACTGATGATTCCCCGTTGGCACAACACTTTAGAACCCATCATCTAGGACAACCCCTCAGTCTTAAAGTAAAAGGCTTTTATGCCCTGCAGCTATCTAATCGAAGGGGTGACTTCGATAGAGTCCTATTGCAAAGAGAAAAAAGATGGATCTACAAACTGGGGTGTTTGGCCCCTGGAGGGCTAAACACCGAGTTAAATCTACAGGTCTTTTTGGAATCATGAACTACCAGAACCTTGACAGATACCGTTGAGGGAGAAGGACCACCGATATCCCCTTTGGGACTCATCTGTCACAAATCCCCAAATTGCAAACACCGATGACAGTTGGTACTTAATGATAAGAACGATCTGTACCCCTCAGGTGTTTGTCTGCATGTACACTTAGGAGTAAATGTGATGCTGGTATCAGGACATAATATTTGGAATGTTTAATCCCCCTCCCTCTGTAAGGACCATCCTATATGAGACTAAGCATATTGTCTACGGACACATGTACCAGCATGATTATTTGTGTACATATATGAGATAATACTGGGGGCACATACATCTTGTTTTACACTTGGAGTACATACTCCCTCCCTTCCCCACATGAAACTTGGAGCACAGATTCCCTCTCTACCCCACACAAATTAATTCATATTATTTATGTGGTTATTTAACAGGATCTGTACTTACATCTATTCATATTTAATTCATATTTTAGGAATAGGTCCACTCATGACCGTAATGTTAGACGAATTGGTTGTAAAGATTCATGATGTTGACCTGTGTACTTAAACGTATATGGAACTAATGTCATTCCGTGCTTTATCAGTGCAGAGGTGAGCAAAATCTACCACTACAAATCAGTTAATTATAGAGCATTCCCTTGGTGAAATAATGGTATTTATGCTATGTTTATACACTTAGAAATATGATATGTATATGTCACCAAGGGCAATTTGTTGTTTTTATTGATGCGCTGCACACAGGGTTAACTGCCTTGCTGACAACACTCTGGGCGGAGAGTGGCCAGCTGGTGTAATTGATGAACTACCGGGTAAAAGCTATATAGATAACCCCTACACCAGTATGACCACTACCCTGATGAAATCCGCATAGTAGCGGATGAAACGTGTCGGTTCTGATGCCCCCCCACACCCTGTCACCCTGGGGCTCCCCCATCCCCCTTCCTTAGGGGACCATTGCCGTTTACCCGGTTTTGCGGTTCCTATGGACATTGACTCACAGCATCCGTTCCGGATGTTCTAGATGATTGGGATCAGCTGACTGCATTGATTGCACTGACCGCCAGCCTCACACGGCCCTCTCCCTGACTAAGAGGGTGGATGTGCTGCTCACGCTGCGGGGATTTACACTTGACCCTCAGGGGGTCTATCCCGCAGCGCCGCTGCGGAGGAGCTACTTCCCCTTGTTGATGCCTCCCAGTGCTGTTTGGACTGCTATCTCATTGAAGACACGGGAAGTGGGGCATTGACGACCGGACCCTGGACGACTTCCAGCACGGATGACTGTGGATCGGTCCGTCTATTTGTGAGTTATCCACTTCCAGCACTGATGGTCTGAAGCTCCAGGTTCCAACCCTGCGCACCCCCCCCCCCCGTGGTCTCGGCTGGTTCAGTCAGTCCAGTGCTCACTACTTCTGTGTATTCGGGAAGCTCTGTTGCTAGACATTGCCCCTTGTCAGCCATACACCTTTACTTGTGTCCAGCTATATCTACTTGATTCATCCACCAACAGGTCTTAAACACGTACCTTAAAAAGCTGGATATATGATTCATGTTCCCTCTATGGGGACTAGTGTCTATTAGACTGCATTGAGGCACTGTGTAATCGCGATCCTGTATATACATTTTTCTTCCATTGGATTTTATTTTGTTTAGTCATGTTCAAATTTAGCCTTAGGACAGCATAGATACCCAGAGGTTCCCCATACAGCTGGCTGTACTTCACTGAACAGCAGTTTGTGCAGTGGATTACCTGGGATCTGTGGACTTGTTCTGGCTCCTTTCATGCACTTGTATATATTGGCATGGGTAAAGCATGAGTGGGGTCCCCCGGGGGTCTTTTAAGGACAACGTTGTCATGTGTGTCTTGCCCAGTGTTATTGGTCTAAGTTTTGTATTTCCCAATAAATGCATTATTTCCTAGTACACGCCGCTGAGTTATCCCTAATTCCCCCCCCCCTCATCGGGGGAAGGACCTGTCCTTCCACAGGGGTTCTTTCCCTGTGTTGGTTTTTGTAAGCACACATACCAAGACTGGTAACACTGCTGCTGGTGTTAGTACCTTTCAGGGGAGTATACTACTTCCAGACATGGCCTTCGTTCGGCATAGTAGAAGCGGAACCAACCGCCTCCTTCCTGTACTGAGGAGGGATCCTGAAGGGCAGTCTGGCAGAGAACCCTGTAAGCTGCTCCTAAGGGAGCCAGGTGAGTGGAAGAAAAGGATAGCCAGAGAAACATAAGCCTCTCTCACCCAGGTTACAGGCAATGTACAGTATCTCCTCATATGGAGGAAACACTAAAATTCACCACTTTGGTTCCACAGCACTAATCCATCACCTCGCTCGAAGGGAGTATCTATAGCACTACATGTATCTTTTTCTCCAGAGATTCTGGATTCGCTGATTGACCCATTAGGAAGATTTATTTTTTTAAAGATAAAATACTTTCAAACTGTATATACAATTGTTAATGTTTATTTCCCCAACCAGGATCAGCTTGGATTCCTCCTCTTGGTGACTTCTAAACTTCGAAAGTTCGGTACCACAAACATCCGCATGGGCGGAGACGTGAACTGTGCCCTGATACCCCGGTTGGACACATCGTCCGGTAAGTCTTCTCTCTCCCCAGCCTCTCTGACCAAGATACGTGCGATATTGGCAGACCTTTCCTTGGTAGATGTCTGGCGGGTTCTGAACCCGACAAGCAGAGATTACTCCTACTATTCTCCTGCACACTCATTATACAGTAGAATAGATTATATCCTCATCTCCCAGACTCTCCTAGATTCCCAACCTAATGCCTCCATTGGTATGACATTATGGTCTGACCATGCACCCGTACACCTCTCCATGGGTTCCCCGCCTCCTCGTAGGCATGGATACACATGGAGACTGAACGATAACTTACTACGCGATTCAGTCTGTATCCAGCGCACATCTCAGGCCATTAGGGACTTCATATCCGATCACGCTGCTGACGATACATCACCTCTTATAAAATGGGAAGCTCTTAAATGTGTTCTGAGAGGTACTCTCATATAACAAGGTGCAAGACTCAAAAAGATGAGATCAGCCGAAATATCTGCTCTTTTCTCCAAGATCTCTGCACTAGAGGCTACGCATAAACATACTCTTGATAATGAAACTCTCATTGACCTTTCGAATGCTCGCAGAGATCTTTTGAGGCTCCTCTCAGAACACTCTCTAATAGCTAGGGATAAAGGCAGGGCTATGCATTATTCCCAAGCCAACAAACCAGGCAAACATCTTGCCCGCACGCTTCAACCTAGAGGAACTAGGGCTTCAATTCTCTTCTTACAGTCCCCAACAAAGGGTAAAATTTTCAAGAATACGGACATAGCGGAAGAATTTCGCTCTTATTATCAGACCTTATATAATCTCCCACAAACTGCCTCGACACAAGACAACACTTCTACATCACTAGGTCATACAGACTTGCTTACATACATCCAAGATACAGCGTTACCCGTCATACCACCAGCAGAAGTGGAAGCTCTAGAAGCGCCCCTTACCACCTCAGACTTCCTCCAAGGGATCAAAACTTTAAAGAACGGGAAAAGTCCGGGACCAGACGGATTTTCAGCCCGCTTCTTTAAAACCTTTGCACATCAACTTGCACCATTGTTAGCCTCTGCCTTCAATTCTATTACAGCTGAAAACCCCCCCCCTTCATCTCTCTTAAGGGCTCAGATAGCTGTTATTCCTAAACCGGGAAAGGATCCGTCTTTATGTAGCAACTATAGGCCCATCTCATTATTAAACATAGACCTTAAACTTTACACCAAGATTTTGGCCAATCGATTATCCCCCTTATTACCTTCCCTCATACATGGGGATCAAGTGGGGTTTGTCCCTGGCCGTGAAGCCAGGGACAACACCACAAAAACCCTTCATCTTATATCTTATGCGCAAAAACGTCATATACCTACTTGCCTTTTATCGTGTGACGCGGAAAAGGCATTTGATCGGGTTAGTTGGCCATTTCTGCGACACACCTTAGAACAAATTGGTCTAGGCCCGATCATGCTCCGACGAATTATGGCGGCCTACTCATCACCCACAGCTACAGTCCTTGTTAATGGTATCCAATCCCCTCCACTGACTATCGCGAATGGTACCAGGCAGGGATGTCCTTTATCACCCCTACTATTCGCATTGATAATTGAACACTTGGCCCAAGCTTTGAGAGCAAACCCGTCAATTCATGGTATATCCACCGCTTCAACTAACAATAAACTTGCTCTATATGCAGATGATCTCCTGTTATATGTCACACAACCCCTGATCAGTATACCCACCATACTACAGGAGATACGCAGATTTGGGTGTTACAGTAACTACCAGCTTAATCTATCTAAGACCGAAGCCCTTAACATATCTCTCCCTCAACACACGCTTTCTCTACTTCAATCTAACTTCCAGTTTCAATGGAAACAGAAAGCAATAACCTACTTAGGTACTGCAATACCTCGACATTACAACGACATTTACTCTCTCAATTACAGCCCACTCCTGACCAAAATTCGACGATCACTAGAATCCCGACCAGACACCAAACTGTCCTGGTTCGGGCGTATAAGTGTTGTAAAGATGGACATTTTACCAAAATTCCTCTATTTGTCTCAAACTCTCCCTATTACCCTCCCGATGGCGTTTTTTCGCACTCTTAGGACCTTGACAATTAACTACGTTTGGCAAGGGAAACACCCGAGACTCAAGCATCAACTTTTATCTCAACCCAAAATGAGAGGAGGGTTGGGCCTACCTGACTTTGACATATATCATTCGGCAGCTATACTTTCTAGACTTCTTGAATGGTTTCCACGACCACTTACCAAGCTGTCGGTTACTGTGGAGCAGGATACCTCTCCCGTGGACCTACGTGCCCTCCTTTGGGGTCATGTGACCACCTACAGACAATACCACACATTATCTCCCTTGACCGTCTCCGCCCTAGAGTTATGGTATAAGAGAAGAGACAAATACATCCTATCATCAGATCCTAGCCCTCTGTCCCCACTGTTTGACCACCCTGAAATCCTAGAAGGTATGGGGGCCCCTTCCTTCGCCGCGTATGATAGAAACTCCTGGCCCACAGCACGGAATTTTGTTCATCAGTCCACCGGAGAATTTTTGGAAGGACGCTCAGGGGAATCTGATAGACTCCCCTGGCTCACCAAATTCCATCTTGCTTCATTCTGTAGGACCTTACATGCAACTAAACAAGCTCATAGGAGTCTTCGGCTGTACGAACACTTATGCACATTATCCGAGGTCCCACGCCATTCGCTCTCTGAGATCTATAAAATAATTCAGTCCAATATTTACCCTGAACTGCCAGTGTATACTAAGGTCTGGTCAGAGTCGCTGGGGAGGGAGATATCGGACGTGGAGTGGCAGAAGTCCTTCCTGTTCACCCATAAATCGTCAATATCCAGTTACGCACAGGAGAAAAATTACAAAGTACTAACAAGATGGTATTATGTACCTACCTCTCTGCACCGAATCTTTCCCTCATGCACAGATGTTTGTTGGAGGTGTCACCAAGAGAGGGGATCCTTCATGCACATCTGGTGGGAATGTCCACTCATAAAGCCTCTCTGGACTCAGATATTCCAAACCTATACAGACATATATAGTGATCCTTCAACCCCTAGTCCCTCTATTGCCCTATTATCTATATTACCTGGCTCAGTCAAAACGCAAAAATCGAGACTATTACGTTTCTTTCTTACAGCAGGTAAGCAACTTATATCAAAATACTGGAAAATCTCCACCACCCCTCCCTACTCTAAATGGGTGGAAGAGGTGAATGGAATCATGCTGATGGAGGAACAGGTAGCCCAAGTACAAGATACATGGGATAAATTCAAACTATTATGGACTGTCTGGATTCATTATTCCACGTCTGACAAACTCAAACTTCAACTCACACAACCCTCCGCTCCAATTAGGTGAAGATTACATCCTATGGTAGACGCGCTTAGATTTTTATTGCAGTTCTATGGATTACCAGTTCAATGCATATGAGACGGGTCGAACCCCCCCCCCCCCTCCCTCCCACCTTTCGTGCCTCCTCTTTTGCTACTATCTATAGG
>BLSH010231803.1:47598-63617 GCA_018402905.1 Glandirana rugosa
CTGACGGTTCAGACCCGTCTCTCGGTTCAGTTCAACTATTTTCTTCATTTTTTTTATGATACAAATTTTAGTAGTTTCCTTACAAGAGGGCACATATCTTCTCAAATCAAATTGGTAAATTGGTGAAGGAATGACCCGTGAATTTGGGGGGAGGACGGGCTTGGTTAAAAGTCAAAAGTCACGACAGCGAGAAACTTACTGTTAACGCGCCAGCACGCTTCAACGTGGGTTTGTTTTAAACCAACTTCGCACGACCGCGCAATTGTCATTCAAAGAGCGACAGCACTGAAAACTGAAAATTGGTTCGGGCAGGAGGGGGGTTTAAGTGCCCAGTAAGGAAGTGGTTAAATGGTTAAACTAAACTCTTCTATACACGGGAGAACATTCCTTTGATGATTTTAAACATAGTATTTTTTTTACTTCTTTTATCAACTTGACTTGGCTCTCTGCCCAGACTTGGCAGTCTGCCCAGACTCAAGTCTCTCCGAGTTTAGAAAATGATTTCTGGGGAGACTTCAGGTGACGTGCATTGACTTCTATTACAGTCAAGTGGCACTGAGTCGCCCCACAAGTCGGACTCCATTAACTGCACTGAAAATTGCGGTAATGCCTGATGGAGATCGCGGGGGAGGGGGGGGGATGAATCGAAATCGCAATTTTAATACGATTAATCATGCAGCTCTTGGAGGAGATAGTAAGACTAGTAGGTTTAGATGGACTTGACTAACAAATAAAGTTGAACTCCAGCTAACAATTTAAAATCAGTTCCAGAAAGTTTTTTTTTTCCTTTTGGGATGAAGGTTTTATATAAATGAGTAAAAGCTGACCTTTTTAAACTAAGTTAACCTTTTTTTTCTCTAAAATCCAGCTCCCCAATATACCATTAACAGGGCCGATCCTAGGGTCATAGACGCCTAGGTGCAGAAATATTTCTGGCACCCCGACATGGGAGTGGTTATCTTACTAACTCCCCTTTACAAATGTTTCTATGACACTGACTCAAACACAGAGATGCTCCTCTAAGGAAGGTCTTCATTGCCCTGGGATCCTCCCATGATCTCTTAAAAATAAACAAAATACAGGTAGAGAGTACACTCTGATGGATACAGAGAGGGCTTCTGTTAGAAAGAGCCCCCAGACATATTGCAGACATGATACAGGAGATGGTCAGAGACTGCAGGCATGATACAAGTGATGGTCAGAGATTGCAGACATAATACAAGAGATGGTCAGAGACTGCAGACATAATACAAGACATGGTCAGAGACTGCATACATGATACAAGACATGGTCAGAGACTGCAGACATGATACAAGAGATGGTCAGAGACTGCAGACATGATACAAGGGATGGTCAGAGACTTTAGACATGATACAACAGATGGTAAGAGACTGCAGACATACTACAAGGGATGGTCAGAGACTGCAGACATAATACAAGAGGTGGTCAGATTGCAGACATAATACAAGAGATGGTCAGAGACTGCAGAAATGATACAAGAGATCAATGCATCAAATGCAGCCTACAAGTGCCCATCAAATGCAGCCTTATCAATTCCCATCAAATGCAGCCTCATCAGTGCCCACCAATTACAGCCTAACAGTGCTCACCAAATGCAGCTTTATTAGTGCCCACCAAAAGCAGCTTATCAGTACCCACCAATTGCAGCCTACCAGTGCCCACCAATTGCTGCCTATCAGTGCCCATCAAATGCAGCTTACCAGTACAAAGTCCATCAAATGCAGCCTACCAATGCCCACCAAATGCAGCCTTATCAGTGTCCATCAAATTGCAGCCTACCAGTGCCCATCAAATGCAGCCTACCAGTGCCCACCAAATGCAGCCTACCAGTGCCTACCAATTGCAGCTTACCAGTGCCCAGCAATTGCAGCCTACCAGTGCCCATCAAGTGCAGCCTACCAGTGCCCACCAATTGCAGCTTACCAGTGCCCACCAAATTCAACTTATCCATGCCCACCAAATGAAGCTTATCAGTGCCCACCAAATTCAACTTATCCATGCCCACCAAATGAAGCTTATCAGTGCCCATCAATTGCAGCCTGCCAGTGCCCACAAATTGCAGCCTTCCAGTGCCACCAATTGCAGCCTACCAGTGCCCACCAAATGCAGCTTATCAGTGCCCACCAATTACAGCCTAACAGTGCTCACCAAATGCAGCTTTATTAGTGCCCACCAAATGCAGCTTATCAGTATCCACCAATTGCAGCCTGCCAGTGCCCACCAACTGCAGCTTACCAGTGCCCATCAAATGCAGCTTACCAGTGCAAAGTCCATCAAATGCAGCCTACCAATGCCCATCAAATTGCAGCCTACCAGTGCCTATCAAATGCAGCCTACCAGTGCCCACCAAATGCAGCCTACCAGTGCCTACCAATTGCAGCTTACCAATGCCCACCAATTGCAGCCTATCAGTGCCCATCAATTGCAGCCTAGCAGTGCCCACCAATTGCAGCTTATCAGTGCCCACCAAATGGAGCCTACCAGTGCCCACCAAATTCAACTTCTCCATGCCCACCAAATGAAGCTTATCAGTGCCCATCAATTGCAGCCTGCCAGTGCCCACTAATTGCAGCCTTCCAGTGCCACCAACTCCAGCCTACCAGTGCCCACCAAATGCAGCCTACCAGTGCCCACCAAATGCAGCTTATCAGTGACCACCAAATGCAGCCTTATCAGTGCCCAAATGCAGCCTGCTAGTGCCCATCAATTGCAGCCTACCAGTACCCAACAATTGCAGCCTACCAGTGCCCACCAACTGCAGCCTGCCAGTGCCCAACAGTTGCAGCTTACCAGTGCCACTGGATCACACAGAGCGGTGACAATCTCCTGCTGTCACAGAGCTTGGATTTGAATCTCCCGGGCGGCCACTGTAACAAAGTCCCGCCTCCTAGACTGGATCGCGGCTCCTGTAATACACATCACACCGATTCAATTCCACTGCATTGGATCAGTGTTCTGTCTATCTCACAGGAGCCTGTCTAAGAGGGGGGACTTTGTTACAGCGCCGCCGTGCATTTCAGACCAAAGCTTGTGCGGTGTGTGCAGTGGCGACTCTAGGAACAATATATGGGGGGCACAGAAGATACCACAGTCAAAACTGGGGGGGCACTAATAATTTTCACACTAGTGTCAGGGGACGCACTATAAACCCCCAGCACTGGTCTCAGCAGATGCATTATTAACACCAGCACTGGTGTCAGAGGACGCACTATTATTTATTTATTTATTTCAGGTACTTATACAACGCTGTCAATTTACGCAGGGCTTTACATATACATTGTACATTCACATCAGTCCCTAACCCCTAGCACTGGTCTCAGCGGACGCATTATTAATCCTCAGCACTGGTCTCAGCAGATGCATTATTAACTCCCAGCACTGGTCCCAGCGGACGCATTAACCCCAAGCACTGGTCTCAGCGGACGCACTATCAACCCCCAGCACTGGTCTCAGCAGACACATTATCAACCCCCAGGACTGGTCTCATCTGACGCATTATTAACCCCCAGCACTGGTCTCAGCAGATGCACTATTAACCCCCAGCACTGGTGTCATCGGATGCATTATTACCCCCAGAAATTATGTCAGTGGACGCATTATTAACCCCCAGCACTGATGTCAGCGGACGCATTATTGATTAATAACCCCCACACTTCACATATACTCCGCCCAAACGTCACATATACTCCCCCCACACTTCACATATACTCCCCCACACTCCACATATACCCCCCACACTCTACAAATACCCCCACACACACTCCACAAATAGCCCCCCCACACACACTCCACAAATAGCCCCCCCACACACACTCCACAAATAGCTCCCCACACACACACATTTCACAAATACCCCCCCACACTTTACATATACCCCCCACTCTTCACACACACACACACTTCACATATACCCCCACCACACTAAACAAATACCCCCTCTTCACAAATTTTTACCCCAATCACCCCACTAAGGACTTTGCTCAGCCTCCGTATGATGGCTCACTTACCTCTCCTCCTAGTAGTCAGCTGGAGGCCTGATCTTCTGCCTCCCAAGTCCTTTCCTCCTGTCAGGACCTGGCTTCCACACAGGCCTAGTGGCAGGGCATACCAAGAATGCCATGATCTCCCGCTCTGAGTGGAGGCTGAATGGGTGGCAGCAGGACCCTGGAGCCCAGCACAGCCTCAGAGGGAGCACAGCTCTGAACAGTGCCTAGGTGGTTGGGGCAATGGGCGGAACCTCCCTCCACTCTGTTCTCTCTGCTCTCCTGTGCTGTGTCTGTGTGTCCTTCTCTGTGCGTGCTGGGCTGCAGCAACATGCGGGGGGGAGGACACAGGTCAGCAGACGAAGAGAGAGAGCTCCTAGTTGCTGTATGCTACCGCATGTGACCCCCCTGGCCCCCAGTGGGGGAGGGCTCAAGCGGGGTCAAGGAATAAATTTGGGGGCGATCACCCCCCTAGCAATGCCACTGTGTGTGAGAGGAGGGGAGGGACGGGGAGCATTCTGGCACTTCAGCGCCCCCACCTCTGCGACGCCTCACCCCACGCACCCGCCCAGGATCAGCTCTGACCATTAATGTACCTCAGTTGCAGAAAAATTAAAGCTTTATTAAATTTTTAGAACAGGGCCTTACCTTAGCCCCTGCTGTGTTCATAGAAAATGTCATGACTTCCTAGTATGTAGATTTGGGACGTGAGAGCCAGTAAGACACAGGAAACAGTTTACCAGCTGACCTTATTAGCACACACACCCTGCACCCATCAACTAGGTTTGCATGGCATCCCCGACATCTCTCCATAGGTGCATTTGCCTGGCTTGTCAATATAAGCGGCTACAGCTGCTGCGTTTGCACGGCATCCCCAGTGTCTCTCCAGACAGGCCCGGACCGCATGCTAAACTCTCTGGGGTGCATATTGGACACCCCTAATGTAGTGCAAATGCCTGATTGGATACAGAGTGAATAGATAGAAAAGTGGGTCCGTCTATTCCAAAGTTTTGGTAAATCTAAAGGAAATCATACAGAGATTGTGCAATAAGATTTTATAGTGCTTGGCCATCTGTATACACCTAAAATGAACTAGTCGCACTTTCAGTGCCATTAATTGTTAATGGCACCCCAAACACAGAAGCAAACACACATTTTGCCACATGATAAAACCAAGCGTAAAACATAGCAAAAGTAAAAAATGTGCAAACCGCAACACTCCAAAATGTCCCATGAGCTACTTTGCTGCATGTAGGGCAGCCCATTGAAATCAATGGCCTGCACTATGCATGTCACCGGAAAAGGTTGTGAATGGGGCCTGAAAGGGAAATTGGTTTGTTTACAAGAACAATGAAGCTCCATTCACATCTGTGTGTTTCTGAACAAAAAATTTGCACTTTACTGCGCGTAAACAGAGGTGACGAAGTCGGAAGTGATGAAACGCGTTGGTGCTTGGCCACATGGCAACTGTGTTGTGAACCGAAAGCTCTATCTCATGATGCTGGCAGTAAGGTGATGCAGTAAGGTGCAGTATGCAGAGCTGGGATGACCGTCCGAGGTTTAATTGAATAAGGCTTGGATTGCAATGTTTTGGATGTAAGGGCATTACTTTTATATTAGTAAACCCTTTACCTGGAGATTTTACACTATGGGAGGCTTCTTTTGATTTTCTTTTATGCACATATCGAGTTGAACCACTGAGGGTCTGTGAATCTTGGAGGTGTGAGACATACGCTGGAACATGAAAAATCTCTGATATTCTCACATTGCAGTTTTTTCTGGTGAGCTTTATTCCATAAGGGTGTAACCGAAGCACATTGGTGGTGGATCGTTGGTGTATATTCATCTTTATGCACTGAAAAACAGTTTTCATTTATTTAATATATAGTGATGGACTTTTTTTTATAACATGGAGGATTGTTTATAAATATTCCCTTCACTTGCTTATGGTATCACATTATATCATGCACATTGGTTTGCACATGTTATTATCACATTCCATTGCGCTACTGTGAACGGATTATCACTGTTATATTGTTCACCTGTGTTTGAATTTCTGAGTATTTTTTAAGTGGCAGCAAAGAAATATATTTTTAAGTTATCTTTTACATATACTTTAGTGCAGTTTTCGTGATTTGATATGTCTAAATGTAGTATTTATGTGTAGGAGGGTTCCACCACCATTGCAAATATGTTTTCCATGGGCAAAGAATTTTAATCAGCCTTATGTTTCGAAAATATTTTATTGAAAAACAGGTTAATACAACATGGTTTATAGAGCACATTACGTCACATGTTCATATATAGGTAATATTACATGACATGAAATGACAGCCAGAGCTGGTGAAAATGTTGAACAGGGATTGCGGCAAAACATCAACTTATACAAAATCTTAAACATAGTTCACTTCAGTATAACCGCTCCTCCGCAATCCAAGAAAGAATAATCCAGTCCGACTATGCGTGATCAAGGTTAGACATGTATTCAGTGAGGTTCATTTCTGGCTAATGTGGATCGGGGGGAGAGGAGACAGCTCGTGTCCTTCTCCACTCCCTCTGACCCTTCCTTTGGCCCAAATGAGCCAGAAAATAAAATAAAAAAAAAGGGGGGGGGGGATAGGCAGACAGCAACAGCCTGTCTGGGGTAGATAGGGAATAGAGCAGAGCATGGGGAACTAGGGAATAGAAGGCCAGAGGGGCAAGAATAGAGAGGATGGGGAAAAACGCCTGGCTCTATCTCTATCCACCCATGACCAGCGTGTGAGTCTATAAGGTTCCTTAAATCCTTTGCTTCTTATTATAAGAAAGCTTTCATTTACTCGTCAGGCAGATCTAGTAGTTTTCTGTTATCAAATCCTGCAATGCTTGTGATTTTTTAGACTTAAGCCAATCGTCCCACGTATTTGTATATGCAGACATTCTGTCCAAAGAGGAGTGAATCAATTCCTCGATTGTTCCTATCCGACTTATACGGTTGGTCCATTCCTTCATGGAAGGGAGTGAGACTGATCTCCAATGCACTTGTGATATCTTTTTTTATGTGATTTCTTTTTTTAGACATCCCAGAAAGGTGTAGGAGGTATTGAGCCGGTGTAAATTCCAAGGGGAGTGAAGACACCGATGTCGTTATATAGTGTATTTTGTGCCAATAAGGCATGATGAATGAATGTGCCCCTTTCTGTACCACATCTCCAGCATCTATCAGTCACTTAGGGAATGAATTTGTTAATCCTATCAGGTGTTTTATACCATCTGGTGACTATTTTGTATCCATTCTCTTGCGTCTGCAAATTTAGGAAGCCCTTATGGATGTATAAGTAGATACAATCCCAGGTGTCCTAGTCAATTTCCCTTTCCAGTGTAGTCTCCCAGAATGTTTGTTCTGATTGCCAGAGCTTGTGTGATTCAGCAAATGGGGAGGCGTACAAGGCTGAGATCACATGGCTCTGGGGGGCTGAACTGGAACAAAATGTTGTAAGTGGTCTAGTGTAGTTACCCCTACGATCTGGGTGATCTAGAAGATGTCTCAGTTGAGTGTAGAACCAAAAAGGGAACTCCTTTGTGTTGGATATCTCTGCTAGGTTCCTCTGCTGCAGGAATTTCCCCCTGCAAAAGAAGTGTCCAGGTTGCATCAATGTGTATGGCCACTCATTTGCAAGGAATTGCCTGGAAAGACCCAGTTGGAAATCAGAGTTACCCTTAATCGGGGTAATAGGACTTATTTTTGCAGATATCCCGTGAGCCTTACACGATCTGTCAAAGGCCTGAAGATTCGCACTGATCAATGGGTGGGCATGTAGGCTGGATGAAATCTGTTCGCTAGACAACCAAGGGCAGTTGCTTACAGTTGAAGCTGATAGTGAATATTCCAAAGCAACCCAGTCTTTGCATTTAGAGTGGACAGTCCAGTCCACCACCCTAGCTAAGTGTGTCACCCTAAGATAGCGCTGTAGGTCAGGTAGCCTGATGTCCCCTTTTGTCTTTGGTAGCACCAGTTTCTCCCACTTTAATCGGGCTGTCTTGTTTCCCCATAGAAAAGTCCTACAGATCCGCTTATAACTTGCGAAAAATGAAGGCGGTAATTCAATTGGCAAGGTCTGCATCTTGTAGGGTAGGCCTGGAAGAATCGTCATTTTTAGGACTGCGGCCCTCCCGAACCAAGAGATGTAGGCGTTATCCCATCTAGACGATCTTGGCTTATATTTTGGAGTTCCACTAGAAAGTTCCTATTGTATAATTCTCTAAGGATCATGGGGATTTACACCCCTAGATAGGTTATTGCAGCTGACTGCCACTGGAAGGGGAAATTTGTTTGGCATTGTTTAACTAACCCAGTGGGGAGAGTTACATTTAGAGCAAACGATTTGGAATAATTCATTTTCAAATTGGCGATCTTGTTAAGATCTTCATGAGGTTGGGTAGGGAAGTCAGAGGTGACGAAAGGGAAAGCAACACGTCATCTGCAAATGCCACCAGTTTAAATTCGCGTTAGTGGATTTTTACTCCCTTAATATCTGGGGTTTGCCCTAAAACATTGTAGCAGCAGTTCCAATGTGAGAATGTATAATGTAGGAGACACAGACCACGTATCACCGGCTTCCAGTAAGGTGAAATGCACGACAAACTTATGCTATATGCCAATGACACGCTGATATTTCTGGGCGACACCTCACACTCCCTGCGCAATGCCATGTCCTTAAAGTGGTTGTCAACCCGTGACAACCACTTTAACCTACAAGTAAGCCTATAATAAGGCTTACCTGTAGGTGCCCTGCATATCTTCCAAACCTGCACAGTTTAGGAGATATGCAGTGTAATGCAATGTGCCTACGTCACCGGGCACATGCGCAGTGAAAAAACGGCCTCCGTGCCGTTCCTTCACTGAGATCGTGCAGTGACTGACAGAGCCGGAGATCGTGGCCCCGGAAGGAAGAGGGGCAGAAGATGGATGCGGCCTGGAGTGGGGACATTGTAGGGTTCCAATGCAAGTGGCACATAACGGGCTAATATGCAATGCATATTAGCCCATAATGCTTTTACATTCCAGGGTAACATAGAGGAAGTAAACCCCATCAGGGTTTACTTCCTCTTTAATTGTGGAGTTCAGACGCATCTCTGGGTTCACCATTAACTGGACCAAATCAGCTTTAATGCTGTTAGATAAAGCACAGGGTCAGGCTGAATGAATTCCCGGTACTATGCCCTTAGTGACCTCCTTTAAATACCTGGGTATACTTGTCTCCCCCAGTCTAATGGTCTACTGTACCCTTAATATACGGCCCCTGCTGGCGAAGTTCAAAGACAAGATAAATATCTGGAACAAACTTAGAATGTCATTAGCTGGCTAAACAAACCTAATTAAAGTGATTCTCATGCCCCAACTTCTGTACACTTTACATAACTTCCCGATCATAATTCCCCTGAAAATCTTTTGTATAGTTAATTCACTATTCAGGCTCCTTCTCTGGGGGACACGTCCCCCCCAGAATTAAAGATGGAATAGCTCCAGTACCCTAAGGATGGTGGAGGCCTCGCACTCCCAAATCCCTGGATTTATTATACAGTGGCCCTACTCTAACACCTCATTGGTTCTATGTCTCCTGGACCCAAGAGCTCCTCCCTACATCTCTTGCTCGTAGGTGCAGGCACAAACTCTGTTCCAGAAGAACTGGAGGCTCAATTATTTTGTAAACCCAACAAGCAAATGCCTACATATACTCTTATCCAGAAAATCTGGAACAAAGTTAACCAGTTACAAGAGGTAAAAGGTTATACCAAGTACAGCCCTCTTTGGGATAATAGCTCCTACAGTGAACTCGTTAAGCTCCAGCAGGGGCCCAGGTGGCGGGCATGGGGGATCACTTTGGTCTCCCAGGTGTTCCACCAGGGGAAATTGCTGCCCTTTACTGAACTCCAGCGCAAATACAACCTACCACCTCACATGCTGTTTTACTACTTACAGCTGTCCCATGCAGTCAGAGCCCAGGGGGAGTCGACAGATTGGTCACTTTCGCCTACTCCAATTTTCCATTTCCTTCAGTCTCTGAAAGAAACCAAAGAGTTTATATCCCAGTGCTATCATATGCTCCTGGGAGAGCACTTGAAGGCCCACCCTGATAGGTCAAGGTCGCAATGGTAGGCGGATGTGGGAGAATTAGCTGAGGATCAATGGGATGAGGCCCTTCAAGCAGTAAATACGTGTTCATTGAATGTTTCCCAAAAGGTATCTCAGTTATACATACTGGTTAGAGAACATTACACACCCGTGAAAATACACAGGATTGGGGGGGGGGATCCCTGATCCATTGTGCAGTAGATGCAGACAGACAATAGGGGACCTTATCCACCTCCTGTGGTGATGCCCGAAACGGCACCGATATTGGAGTGAGGTGGTCTCCACCACCAACAGAGTTTTCCAGGTAACCATTTCCCTGGACCCAGTTCAGGCCTACTGGGTATCTTGGAAGAGGTTGTCCAGGATGAGACAATCAAGTTGGCTGTCTCCAGGGCCCTA
This sequence comes from Glandirana rugosa, assembly GCA_018402905.1. Taxonomy (NCBI): domain Eukaryota; kingdom Metazoa; phylum Chordata; class Amphibia; order Anura; family Ranidae; genus Glandirana; species Glandirana rugosa. Next base: position 58,117 of record BLSH010231803.1, read on the forward strand.
TTCCAAGCCAGGCTAGTGATCCTTCTACACTGGAAGTCGGCAAACCCCCCAAACAGCTGAACTTTGCGTGGCTAATATGTGTAATATGCTAAGGCTAGAAAGATATATCTATCAACATAGTGGTCGGCTGAACAAATTCGCGAAAATCTGATCTCCGTGGCTCAATGTCCCTGGACTGTCCCCTAGGGAACTCGTCTTGATGAGAGTCATATAAGGACTTTGTGGTTAATGGGATGTTGCACCCTACTGAACGAACCCTAATGTGTTTGGGTGGATGGTGGGGGTGATGGTGGAAAAAAGTTCTTATAGCGATACCGGCAGGGAAGGTGAAATGTAATGACTTCTGCATGCTTGTTCAGTGTACCAGAATATGATATTGCTTATATATGTGATTCAGTGGCTGATATTCGTACTATGTATCCTTTTCAATAAAACCTCTTGATTAAAAAAAAAAAATAATAATATAGGAGACACTGGGCATCCCTGCCTTGTTCCGTTCAGGATGGAGAAGGCGTTCGACAGGCGGCCGTTTACTCTAACTCTGCCTGTTGGGGTAGAGTACAGAGATAGGATAAATGCTCTCATCCGAGCTCCCAATCCCAGAGCTCTCAAAACTTCCGCCATATAATCCCAGGCCACTCTGTCGAACGCCTTCTCTGCATCCATAGACAGAAAGAGATCTTCCTGCATCATGGACGTAAGCCAATTGAGAATGTTCAAGGTGTTTATAGTATTGTCCCTGGCCTCCCTGCCAGGAACAAAACCCACTTGATCAAGGTCTACCCATGTCGTCAGGTATGTGACTAGTCTTGTGGCTAAAATCTTTGAGACGAGTTTCACATTCATGTTGAGGAGTGAAATCGGGCAGTAGTGTCCAACTTTGGACGGGTCTTTGTTTTCTTTAGGAATTACGGAAATAAAGGCTTCCAATAAACTCGAAGCACAAGGGGTCTTGGCAAGTGTGTTAAAGGCCCTAAGGAACCCTGGAGCTAATAGCTCCAAAAAAACTCTTATAATATTGTGCTGTAAACCCGTCCAGCCCCAGACATTTCCCTGGCTTGGTGGCCTTAAGGGCCGCCAACCACTCCTCCATTGACAAGGGGGCCTCTAGAGATTTGGTGTCTGCTCTTGACAGGGTTTTGGGACTATACTTAGTCAAGAAGTCCCTAATGAGTTCCTTACGGGATTCAGTTTCTGCGGGCGTCTCAAGGTCGGGTTTAAGGTTATATAGTTTACTGTAGAACACCTGAATTTGTAAGGCAATCTCCTAATTTTTACAGTGATTTTAGTCTACGTTGTTGTGTGGCCTTTGCTAATAACCTACTTGGTTTATTCCCCCGCTCGTAAAATAATTTTTGAGCTAATGTGCGTCGTCTTTGCACCTTGGCAAATAGGGCTGCCCTCAAAAGCTCCGGGTCTCTGCTAATTCTTGGGCTACTGAAGCCGCCAACGAGCTTTTATGTTGGGCCTCCAGTTTACCCACTTTTTCTGCGAGTGCCTTCACTTGAGATTGGTTCCTTTATTTTCCTTGCTGCAATCTAGAGTAAGTGGCCTCTTATCACACACGTATGTGCCTCCCACTGCACCATGGGGGACACCTCCGGTGTGTCCTTATGTTTGAAGAAATCTTTAATCTGATAAATGGAGGTTAGATCCCCCAGATCTGCCAGAAGGGAGGCATCCATTCGCCAGATCTTGGATGAAGATTCTATTTCGGAAAAACTTAAGTGTCAGTGTGATCGGGTGGTGGTCAGAGAGAACCATGTTCTCAATGGAGGTTTGATGTAGAAAAGTCAAATCAGCTTGCTTCACGAACAGATAGTCCAGCCTAGAATAATGACTGTGTGCGGCAGAGTAAAAAGTATAGTCTTTCTCTAGTGGGTTTAAAGTTCTCCAACAATCATGCTAGGTTAAGGAGGCCAATTGGAGTTTCACTTGTTTCAGAGCTGAAAACGGGAGTGAAGAGGTACCAAACGAGGTGTCTATAAGCGGGTTCAATGCCATGTTGAAATCCCCTCCAAGAATTAAGAGTCCCGTCTGAAAGGAGGTTAATTTCAGGAAGATTTCCTTCAAAAAAGAAACCTGTTTGGAGTTAGGACAGTATACATTTGCTAAGGTCAGTGGTCTGTTCTTCCATGTGCCCTTCAGGACGATATATCTCCCTTCCGGGTCCAGGAGCTGGTTAATTATAAGGAACTGGCATGATTTAAACAAGATGGACACTCCATTGGTTTTGGATTCAGCACAAGTTGCATGAAATGCTATGGGGTAATGGTGATTGTGGAATCTGGGAGTAGCTCCTCTTTTGAACTGTGTCTCTTGAAGAAAGAGTATTTAGGCCTGAAGTCAGTGTGCTTTAGCCAGAACACTGCTTTGCTTTTCTGGTACATTGAGGCCCTTCACATTAAAGGATAGCACCTTAAAGGTTGGTGTATTATTGTTTGCTATGAGCGGCATGGTCATGGATCATGCCCGTGGATGGGCTACACGCTTGATCGTGGGTGTGTGAAAACAATGAGCCGAGAAATGAGGGGGAAGAAAGAAGAGAGAAAAAAAAGGGGGGGGGTGTCAGAAAAGGGGAGACCAGACAAGGGAGTAGGGTCAAAAGATATTAAAACCGGGCCCAACTCAGGGTTTCTGCGATACTACAGTCACACTAAAAGGAAGACACAGGACCTCCAGTGGCGAGTATCACCACTCAGAAACTCTGTCACCATCTACTACCGGGGTGGGGGTAGCACCTGCTAACCCACCTAATCTGAGAATGATAGCCTAGAGGAAAGTCAAAAGTATTAGCAGGCTATTTCCAAAGGGGAATCTGCCTCCTTGGGGTGGAGAGTGAATCAAATGCAAAAGCAAGGTGGACATCCTAGACATCCACAAACCTCATACTAAATGTAACTTCTCTATGGGGTAAGAGACCAAGGACCAGGGGGGAAGGCAGTCGAAGCCAGACCCAGTCCCCATATTTGGAACGGTCTAGGTTCGAACACCTCTGCCCAGAGCTCAGGAGAGAGAGAGGGGGAGCACTAATCCTGGGTGAGGAATAAACAACTCATTAACCAGGTAGTTTTGTTTATTATACGGATCCAGGTGAAAGGTCAATTTCTCGCTCCATCTCCTGCCCCGTGGGGTTAAACACCCAGGGGATAGAGCGAATGGTACCTCAGAGGAAACACTTAAGACACATTAGGTGATTACCTCAGCTCTAGATAGGGCAATAGAACACATCCTTAAAAAGACCCTTTTTGTCTTAAGTGTACAGCATCTTCCCGGTAGGAAAACCTAGATGACCGAATTGACCATCTGCTCAACCTATGCCCACTCAACATAAATAGCAAAGCTGCCTGTTTGAATAGGTATATGTAGAGCAGATGAAGTCCTCCAGCCCCCATTAAGATCTGGTGTCTTTTGCAACCTAATACAGTAAAGACGTTAAAGACATCTGCATTTACATCTTACTCAAGACCCTACCGGGAAGAAAAAAAATGAAATGAAAAAGCAAAACAGAACAGAAAAAACAATAACCTTCCCACAGAAAACAAGCTTGAGGCACAGTTTGGACCCCGGGGGTAAGTTAACTTGTCAAGGTAAGGTATATTTGGGAAATCCCCGTGTATTTTTGTTACCCATGTACCTCATCCATGTGTTAGTCCTACATCCTGTTACTCACATCAGAAGTTCCTTGTTGAGCTAAGTTAAACTGTGGAGCATTCACATCACCACGAGGGCGGGCTGATCTCATAGTGCACTGCTGGACGGCAACAGGTGTGTAATACATCAAGAGGAGAAAAGCACAAACAGTAGAACAGCAGTATGGGGGCAAGGTACAGAGCTAGACTATATAATCCCTTAAAACCGTTGGGTGCATTTAGATGGGGCTGGCAGTTACTTACAGTGTCCACCTGATGAAGAGAAGAGAGGGGGGGTGGGGAGCTGGATTGCTCAATTCGTCTATAAGTCTGAGGGGAGGTTGTCCCACCCCTCCAATGTGTGTACTTCCTAGTATGGGGGAGACAAGAGCATCAGCTTGCCTAACAGCAAGGAGTGGACAAGGTGTGAAACGCGGCCCCAGAGGAGATGGTGATTATTATTATTATTATTATACAGGATTTATATAGCGCCGACAGTTTGCGCAGCGCTTTACAATATTAGGGTGATGGGAGCATATGTTCGCTCATAGTATCATGTAGAACTGCATCCTCTTGGTCAGCAGAGAGGAACAAGAGAACTGTCTGTCAATGACCCCTGGGTAGTCCCCTGATGGCTTCCATCTTTTGCAAAGGTGTTATTTAAACTTCCCCACAATAGTTCCTCCCTACCTCCCTCTATGACAGTATCTAGCCCTGGAGCAGATGTATCCCTTGTTCATGTCAACCCCAGCACCCATTACCTATTCATCAACATGTTATTTCTCCTTTGTCTTGGTGTACTTCCTGTTAAAGTGGGTAGTATGGTCCGGCTGCCTCTTTCCTGGCGGGCAGTAAAAAAAAAAAAAAAAAAAAAAAAAAGGAGGAGTGGATAAGATGTTCTCAGAAAGGTGAATGTGAAGGTCATGGAATTCTGAAGCTGCTTGGCTAGTTGTGGACTCTGTGGTCCGTTTTGTGCCTTACCGAAGACGGAGACAGTCTCAGGTTTTCATCTGTTTCCATATCTCCTTGAAACCTGCGTGGTGAAGTTGACGAATTTCTGCAACGTCTCTGTCTGTGTCTTTGTGGTTGTGGTGAATCCTCTTGGGAAATGGGGATACAAGGATCTTGTTGGAGGAAGGAGCCATACCACTCTGGAACTGCAACTAGTGGTATCTCCAGATTGTCGCAGAATGTTTGTAGATCCGCTGGTGTTCTCAGGAACGTGGTGTTATTCCCTACCGATGCTTGTAGACAGAAAGGGAATTTCCACCTGTATGAGATGCGTCTATCTCTGAGTACCTGGAAGAGGGGACCCATATCTTTCCTGTGGCTGGAGAGTGATGGTGGACAAATCTTCAAATATCTGTATGCGAACTCCCTCATGCTCCAGGTGTTCCTAGTTATGGGCTGCTCTCAGGATCTCTTCTTTCTGTGTGTAACTGACCAGACAGCACACTGTGTCCCTGGGTGGATCAGTATCACGGCCTCTGGGCCTTAGAGCACCATGATACCTCTCCATTTTCACTGGAGCATCAGGGGTCTGCCTAGAAGCATGTTGAAAATAGCCCAATCACTGGTTGTAATTGAGGGCCCTCTAAAGCCTCTGGGATTCCTCAAACCCAGAGCTTATGTCTCCTGCCCCGATTGCCCAGGTGTTCTAAATGCTGATGCATCACCATTAGGGTCCTTTCACACACACGGACCGTTCATCAGTTCATCCGTTTTTCATCAGTTTTTTTCATCCGTTTTTTCATCTGTGGTCATCAGTTTTTCATCAGTTTTTTTTTACATTCACTACCAATGCAAAAACGGATGAAAAACTGACCCTTTGTCAGTTTACATCCGTTTTTCGTCCGATCCTTTTTTTTG
>BLSH010231803.1:66607-78406 GCA_018402905.1 Glandirana rugosa
AGACGTTAGTCAGTGGTCCCCCGCGCGTGGGCGGCGTGAGGACCCCTCACACGGGCGCCGAGCCCGCCTGGGCTACAGGCGGCCGCTCGGCGCTACTCGCCGATGTCCCTTTCTTGCCCCTTGGCGGCTACATTTGTGCCGCCAAGGGGCGAGACAATCATCCCCGTACCCACTAGATGACTAGGGACAGTGACCCTAGTCAATCTAGAGAGTACCGGGTACAATCGGGTTGGGGGGGTGTCATTCTTGTGTGGGTCCCTTGTGTCAATTGGGGATCGAGAGGGGTTCCCCGTTCTTTCCCTGTAGCCGCTCATCGCGGCTCGCCGGCGGACATCGGGTCCGCCCGAGCCGCGGGCACACTCCCCAGGAGTGCGGCGGGTGCGCGCCCCCTGGTGACTGATTGCAGATCGCCGCTTATTTACGGCGATTCGCGCAGGGCTCCCCGACTGCCGCCGTAAAAAGACGGCGCACGGTGGGGAACCGGTTAAGTGCGGTGGCTGGTTGTCAAGTGGTTAAAGGCCAGCATTTGCGGCGTGTATTTGGCCTAAGAACAGGCCTGAATTGTTCTTTGCAATGTGTATATTGGGTTACAAATAGATATGTTTTTGTGGGTTTTGGGGGTGCATAATACCTGACCCACACCCCACTAACGCTGTTTGATGATTGCTTCTAAATCTCACATGTTAGACTTACAACTGCTATGTAATGGTTGAGATGAAAAGGAAGGTTCCTGTTAATTCATTCCTGCTGTGTGTGTCAATGTGGTTTGTGCGCTGACTTTTTAATTTTGTATTCATTTTGTCAGTTTTTTGTTTATGATAATTCTGCCATGTAACTTTGTTGGGGTTTGGGGCAAGGACTTCTGATCACAAAAAAAATGTTAGACATGCTTGTTATTAGCTTGATTTGTATCACTGCTTTTCTAATGTGGTTTGTTTAACCACTTGCCGACCGCCCGCCGCAGCGTGACGGCAGCAAGGTGGCTCGTTATCGCGAACCGCCATCACAGGACTGCGGCCGCGATAACTAGCATTGTGAGCGTGCGCACGCCGCCGGAGGCGCGCTCGCACGCTCACTGTGTTCGGGGGGAGCCAGGGAGCGGGTAGGACGGACTCGATCGCCGCCGGCTACCCGTGATGGCTCCCCCGCACTGAAAGAATGGAGGTCCGTGTAAGTAAACACGGACCTCCGTTCTGTTGAAGGGGGAAGGGCGATGATCACAGCCTTCCTGTATATGGAAGCTGTGATCATCCCCTTCCCCCATCTAGGGCAGCCCACACACAGTTAGAACACGCCCAGGGAATACAGTTAACCCTTAGAGCGCCCCCTGCAGGTTAACCCCTTCACTGCCAATGGCATTTACACAGTAATCAGTGCATTTTTATAGCACTGGTCGCTGTATAAATGCCAATGGTCCCAAAAAAGTGTCAAAATGGTCTGACATGTCCGCTGCAATATCGCAGCACTGCTAAAAATCGCAGATTGCCGCCACTTCTAGTAAAAAAAATAAAAATAAATAAAAACCCCAGAAATTAATTCTCATCATCCGTAAACAAGGCCACTTTTGCGCAAACCAATCAATAAACGCCGCTTGCGATTTTTTTAACCAAAAATATGAGGAAAAATATAAATCGGCGAAAACCGATGGAAAAATATGTTTTTTTATATTTTTTTTTTGGATTTGTATTTTATCAAAAAGTAATAAATTTTGTTTTTTTTTGCAAAATTGTCGCTCTTCTTTTGTTTATAGCGGCAATCATAAACGATGCAGAGGTGACCAAAAACCACCAAAAGAAAGCTCTATTTGTGGGGAAAAAAGGACGCAAATTTCTTCTGGGTACAACGTTGCACGACCGTGCAATTGTCAGTTAAAGGGATGCAGTGCCAAATCGCAAAAAGTGCTCTGGTCCTAAAGTGAGAAATCCTTCCGGGGCTGAAATGGTTAAAGGGTAACTCTACTTTCGTGGAGAAAAAAAAATTCAAATGAAAGAAAAAATAATATAGCGCATATAATTGCGACACTAACCATATTGTAATTGAATGTTATTAAAAATGACCTTTCCTTTTCAATCTGCAGCCACTATAAGTTCCTGAGAATGCATTGCAATATGGCTACCTGGAGTTGTTCTGTACTGACCACTCCTCAGAAACATAATTTCCTGCTTGTGTGATTGGCTCACTAATTATCACAGAAGTCTGCACTAAGATACAAATCAGATTTCAGGCATCACCTGCAGAAAAATGTCATTTTTGGAGAGATACTCTTAATAGGAACACGCCTAAAGGGATGCAGGCCCAGCCGCTTTTATCATTCGTGCCCAGCAGGCGCACCGGTGAGAAATAATTATGAAACCACTCCCATTAGACCCAATCAGAACAGAGGCACAAACACAGGGATTTCTTCAGAATAGCAGAAGGTAGCAATTTGCAACAAAACTTGTTATAATTCTTAAGGGAGAAAAAAGGTGGTATGGCGCTGCTATATATTCAAAAGATAACTGTGACTGCTGCCCCCACAGAGCCTGGGAACTCCCAGGTATGAAAACAAAGGAAGGGGTTAACGTGGGTGTGGCGCTGTCATATGAATGTGTGGCTAGTGAACCAAGAAATACATATAATCTTAACACAACATAAATGTTCCAAACCAAAAGGTGAATCATGTAGTCATATACTGTAAATAATAGCAGATGTTATCAGTGTATTTTCATACAAAGAAAAGGAGTCCAAAAGTTTGGGGATAGACTGTTCGTCTGTGGAGGGGGTGAAGGGAAGGTGGAGCAAATGGATAGTGGTAGGTGCGTGCTCCCCTCCCAAACCCCACTCACCAACCCTTCTGCTGCGGTTGTCCTGAGGATGAGGATGGCTCGAATCCCGGAGAATGCGACACAGTCCAGTGGGTATCGACGGATCACATGGAAAAGGGAAACTCCAATGTGTAGGATATCATGTAAAAGAGACACAAAGTAGTAGGCACTTACTATGCAAATTGAGAAGTCAGATGCTCAGACCCGGAGATTACGGTAATTCCTTCAAGTAAAACCGGAAGTGCGTAGGATGCTCTCTGGCTCCGTCTTACGCGTTTCGTCATAGAGACATCATCGCCGCCTCCAATTCTTTCTTATTGCTGAACATGGCCTGGGCTTGGTGGTCTCTTTGCTGGCCTGGGCTGGGCTGTCTGGCTGGCCTGTACTGGGCTGGGTGGTCTCTTTGCTGGCCTGGGCTGGGTGGTCTCTTTGCTGGCCTGTACTGGGCTGGGTGGTCTCTTTGCTAGCCTGGGCTAGGCGGTCTTTGTTTTGTTGTGATGCTAGCTATAGAGCTGTGTGACTGTGAGAAAGTTAGCTCTGGAATCAACATTTCTTCGCTATTTCTTCCAGGACCTCTGTACTTGGAGACTCTCCTGCAGCCCTCACTTGTACCCGCACTGTGCTTGTTTCTACGAATCCTGAAACAAACAGGTATGCAAAATCTCTGGTTTTATGAGGGTGCAATACTTGGGCCTGATCTGAGGTGTAAAGTTGAGGTGTTTGGGGGGATCAAATCTTTTCTGAAATGCCATAGCCTAGGAGGACTGTGTGAGAAAACTGTGCAATCAACAATCAATACTTATTTGCAATCTTTTCCAGGATCTCTACAATCAGAGCCCTTCAACAGCCTATAGTCTACTCTGCACACTGCTACAGCCATCACGTGTGTTCTGCTGTTCGTGTGAACCCTGCAACAGGTAGGCAAAACTTTTTTCTCTTTCTTAATGCTGAACATGGCCTGGGCTTGGTGGTCTCTTTGCTGGCCTGGGCTAGGTGGTCTCTTTGCTGGACTGTACTGGGCTGGGTGGTCTCTTTGCTGGACTGTACTGGGCTGGGTGGTCTCATTGCTGGACTGTACTGGGCTGGGTGGTCTCTTTGCTGGACTGTACTGGGTTGTCTCTTTGTTGGACTGTACTGGGCTGGGTGGTCTCTTTGCTGGGCTATACTGGGCTGGGTGGTCTCATTGCTGGACTGTACTGGGCTGGGTGGTCTCATTGCTGGACTGTACTGGGCTGGGTGGTCTCTTTGCTGGACTGTACTGGGCTGGGTGGTCTCTTTGCTGGACTGTACTGGGCTGGGTGGTCTCTTTGCTGAACTGTACTGGGCTGGGTGGTCTCATTGCTGGACTGTACTTGGCTGGGTGGTCTCTTTGCTGGACTGTACTGGGATGGGTGGTCTCATTGCTGGACTGTACTGGGCTGGGTGGTCTCATTGCTGCGCTGTACTGGGTGGTCTCTTTCTTATTGCTGAACAAAACCTTTTTTTAGTTTATTCAGATGACCTGACAACTTAGTTAGTTTTCATCTATATTTCATCCATCATCCATCCATCTTCTAGACTCCTTTAGAAAGAAGTCAAATCCTATATAATTTTTACCATGAAAAAGATAACTAGCTTTTTTGCCCACGCCAATAAAAAATTACAAGCAACTGTAAGTGAAGTGGGACAGGTAACGCAGAACACCCAAACAGTCTGCATCTTGTTCATGTGTTTCTTCACCAATTGAATTGGATTTTGTGTCTTCTGATGAAGTTCTGCCTTCTACTTCAGACACACTCGGTGGTCCTTCTTGCAGTTGCACTGATCCAGATTGTTAAAATCCTAAAACTGCCTGGCCAAGTTGCTGGACTTTGGAACAAAAAAACTATTTTTGCGAGAAGTACGATTGGCTTGACTTCCAGGATCAGAAGCTTGGGTGCAAGTTGTGCAGAAAAGTTGGTTTTCTTGGCGTAGAAAAAAAAATGGCATGAACATGTCTAAGGAATGGGCAAATAATGAGGTAACCAGTTATGGCACCAAACGATCACAGCAGCTCACTTCTTTAAGAAAAAAAATGTTTGAGCACAAACAAAGTTCTGCACACAAGGCCGCCTTAAAAATTATTCTGCAACAAAAAATGAACCCCTTGAAACAATTTGTTTAAAAAACTTGGCCCAAGAGAAAGAAATCACTAAGAAGATCTTTCGCGCTGCATACAAAATAGCCAAAGAAAACCAGTCCTTCAATAGTTTTTGCTCGGAAATAGATCTGCAGGAGTTAAACGGCGTTAATATGGGCCGCATTCTTCACTCAACAAATGCCTGCATTAATATTGTCAATCACATCGCACAAGAAATGAGAGAAAACTGGGTCAATGAAATCATAAGACCAAAAAGTAAAATCGTCCTTATCATTGATGAGTCAACCACCTTAAGTCAAAAATCTACACTAATTGTATATGTTTGATTTCTTCTTGCATACAGTACAATGGATTCCCCAGTAAATTTCTTTCTAGATTTGGTTCAGCTTGATAGCATGAATGTGAAAGGAATTTGCACATCTCTCCTTAACTGCCTGCATTCTTATGGAATGTTGGATGACTACTTAAGACAACATTTGATCAGTGTTATATGTAATGGTGCAGCCGTGATGTTAGGAAATAAGAGTGGTGTTGGGAAATTGTTGAAGGAGAAATTTCCTTCAATTATTCTATGGCACTACTAATCACAGATTAGAATTGTCAGTTGGAGATGCAGTCAAACAAACATCAGGAATGAATCGATTTAAGGCCTTTAAGGATAAGTTGTATGTAATATATCATGCATCTCCCAAAAACTGCAGAGAACTGCAAGCCTGTGCTAGCTCCCTAGACGCGCAGCTTTTGAAAATAGGACGAGTTCTCAGTACTAGATGGATGGCATCTACTTTTCGATCTGTGTCAGCAGTGTGGGAAAGCTTCAGAGTGTTGGTTCGTCATTTTGAAGAAAAGCAAGATACCACCCAGGACAAGACTGAACGGTGTATGTATGAAGGCCTATTGAAAAAAATTACCAGCTCAAACTTCGTATTGGATTTGGGACTTATGTGTGATGCTCTTCAAGAGTTGTCTGAATTAAGCTTGGTGTTGCAAGAGCGAAGAATAAATCTCTACAAGGCAAATAAAAAAATACAAACTCTTGTAAACCTCTTTGAAAGCAGAAGAACAGAGCCAGGTTCTTATTATAAAGAAGCAGCTGTTGCCTCTGAAAAGCTCTGTTTCCAGGGAATCTCCCTTTACAGAAAAGAAGCTAAGAATGACCCTCCTATAGGTCCTGATGCTTTTTATAAAAACTTAAAATCTTCAATAGAGAGTAGACTGCTCACTGAAAATGATTCTGCTCTTGCCAACTGCACCAGGGTGCTTGACTCCAAACATTGGCCTGACAACATTGAGAAAAGCTTACATTTGGAGACGAGGAAATTAGAAGTGTATCCATTAGATTCCAGTTGAATGAAAGGAAAATGATTCAAGGTTTCAGAGAATACTTGGGAGAAAATCTTGCCTGATGACCTGTGCCCTCTCATAAATGCGATCGAAAGTGTCCCAATTTCATCCAGTGAGTGTGAAAGAGGATTCACACAAATTAATTTCATAGTTACTTCCAACAGAGCTTCCCTTCTGACAAAAACTGTTTCAGGACTACTGTTTATCAGAGTTAATGGTCCTCCTCTACGTTGTTTTGACCCCTCTAAATATGTTGACTCATGGCTACTTCGGGGTCATCACGCTGCTACTGATGTGAGAAGCAGAGAGAGAAACAGGGAAGATGCATATGACAAGAATGCTGAAATCATTTGGAAGTGCATCTGAGCGTACATTGGCAAGTGCTGGATAATTAATTTTTTTGCACATTTTACTGCATTGCTTTTTTTTATTAAATTCCATACAAATTACTTGTATAGCCCCCAAATTATACTTTGCTCCCTGTTCTCTAAAGGGATGGGTCGGGGCGGGTCTATTAGCGGTTCTAGGGATGGGTGGGGGCGTGACCTGGGGGGGTGAGTTCCTGCACTTTTTCCTCTGAGAAATAAAGCCCTAATCCTTGCAATGTACATAGATCACCCAGAGGGGAATGTTTTTTCTCAACAAAAATGGAGTTACGCTTTAATGGGTCTAATTTTTAGTGTCTTACCCTTGTTATTGTAATTGTAAGCTCTTTTGAGCAGGGCCCTTCTAATACTAGAGCATCATTTCCATGCCTATTTTTTTTTTGGCCCAAGTACATTAATGTACCAAATGTTTATACTAATGTTGAAATAAAAAGTTGATTGTTTTTTGCTTTATGTTTTATTTTTGCAGACTCAAAATACATATTTTATAAGTGCAAACAATTCATACCCCTTCAACTCTGTATTAAATCTAGTTGCATACAAAAGTATTTGGCTGTGCAAGTCCTTGAGTAGAAAGGGTAATGGGGAGGGGGGGGGAGAAGAAAAAAAGCTGAAATTCAGGGCTCTACTAATTAGTTTGTGGACTAGGTAAGCCAGGAAATATGTCAACTAAATGTGAATCCTCTCAAAGCAGCAAATTAAGAAAAAAATACCCCAAAAACTATTGTTTACAAAAAAATTGGTGTGGGGTTCCCCCCAAAATCCATACCAGGCTCTTAGGGTCTGGTATTGATTTGAAGAGGAACTCCATGCCAATATGTAAAAAAAAATTGGTGTGGGGTCACCTCCAAAATCCATACCAGACCCTTATCCGAGCATGCAGCCTGGAGGTCAGGATGCGGGGGGGGGGGGGCCAAGCGCCCTCCCTCCTGAACCATACCAGGCCACATGCTCTCAACATGGGGAGAGTGCTTTGGGGTCCCCATGTTGATGGGGTGAAGAGGACAAGGGCCTTTTCCCAACAACCCTGGCCGGTGGTTGTCGGGGTCTGTGGACGGGGGGGCGGACCATGGGGTGGGCTCTCATCATCGGATGGCCATGCCCCATGGCTATGTAAGAAACGACACACAGCGGGTGACAACACAGCGGAGGAAGACCGTGACAGAAGAAGAGCGGCTTTTTTTTTTTAATTTAGTGGGTAACCGGAGGCAAGGAAGCGGGAGAAGCAGCAGCGGGAGAAGTCGGCGGCAAGAGAGAGGCGGCTCGGGGAGAAGATGGCGGATAGAGAAGACAGCGGCAGGAGACCGGAGGGCGAAGCGGGGGAAGAAGAAGCCAGAGGAAGGCTGAAGGAAAAAGGAGAAGACCAGAGGAAGAAGCAGGGAAGAAAAAAAATGGAGGAAGACCAGAGGAAGAAGCGAGGGAAGAAGAAGGCATGTTTAATAAAGGACTTGTCAAAAACTGGCTACTGTCTTTTGTCACACTACATTACTTTTTTTGGTGAATGGGTAGGGGTCCCCCATATTCATTCACATGGGGGGGCGGGATCTGGAGGCCCCCTTGTTAAAGGGGGCTTCCAGATTTCAATAAGCCCCCACCCGCAGACCCCAACAACCAACGGCCAGGTTTGTCGGGAAGAGGCCCTTGTCAAAATGGGGACAAGGTGCTTAGGGGTCCATCTCAAGGGCATGCGGCCTGGTACGGTTCAGGAGGGGGGCGCTCGCTCATCCCCCCTCTTTTCCTGACCTCCAGGCTGCATGCTCAGATAAGGGTCTGGTATGGATTTTGGGACCCCATGTGAATTTTCTTTTGAAATTTGGTGTGGTTTGTTTTTTTTTCATTTATTGTATCTATATTGCCAGGAACCAGCAATACATTACAGCTGCGAGCAAGTTTAAATTCAATTTTTTCCTTTAAAAATGTTATTATTGCTGTGGCATGTTCTAGACATCGCACAGATGCGCCAGTTTACAGGCAGACTAAGGGGACCTCCCCCCCAGGCATGATATTTAAAGGAATTTTTTATTTTTATTGTTTCACTTTAAGCATCATTAAAATCACTGCTCCTTTATTATTTTTTTTTAATTACTCTTTATTGAGATGCCATTTCATGATACAAAATGATAACCAAACTTCGCTTTCAATTTTCTTAAAAAAGGACAGCAAAGACGAAGAGAAAAAAACAAGCAAAGAAGGAAGGAAAGAGATGGAATACAGAATGAGAGAGAGTGTGTGTGTGTGGGGGGGGGGGGGGGGGCGGGGTTAGGAGAAAGGTAAAATGTCAAAGGTAAAACACTAATCCCGTCAAACACTTATAATCACATCTTCCCTATAATCTACTCTTTTGACAATCATTTATACTGATATCAAAGTCAGTCTAACAGACAATAAAAACATCAGTGTTTATAAGATAAGATCAAGTTCTATCGGTGTCCATAATATCTATATAGCTTGCGGTGGACTTAAAGGTCACCCAACCTGCCCATGTTTTGGTGAAAGAGGTTCGGGTATTTTCAAGTCCAGTATATGAGGATGAAGGGCGCTTCTGAGTACCAACTTAAACCAGAGAAATGTCCCAATGGAAAAAGGAGAGGGCTTATTTTATGGGTTAGATGCACCAAGGTAGCGCTCCAGGAGGGAAGAAAAACTCTAGAGAGGGAGAGATAAAAAAAGGCTTTGGAAGTGAATACCTTTTGTTACCACCATGTTCCCCCTCTTCACCCCATCATTGTTTACAGTATTAGATTATCAGCAATTGCACAAATGGGACACACTTACCCACCCACTTATAGCCCCTTCATGATGTGTTTACAGTCCAAATGTCAGCACTGTCTGGTGCTGGAACTAGTAGTCCCGCATACTCACTTTTTAACTCCCCTAGCCGCATTGAGGCAGTTTTTAATATGAACTTTCAATATGAACTTCTACCTCTTTGACAATTTACATTTACACAGGCTTTCCCCGCCCTGTGTTTTTATAGTGTCACGCCCATGGCTAGATAAAAGGAAGTCACCTGCTAGTCCAGCATTCCATGCAGGTTCCACACAGCACGGCTGTTTCCTGTGTCTCTAGTCTTCCCTTTTCCCTGCGGCTTCCCTCCACTGGACGGATAGGAGAGTTATCATCTACTGCAGACAGGATTTGCCCCCAGGATCACCCACCCCACTGGACTCCACATGACATGACACATGATGTGCCCTTACACTGCTAATCTCTAGTACGTGTGTTTTTATCCTTTGGCTTAATAAATTGATAATGCTGCACTTAAAGGGCGCTTTCTCTCTTTTTTATCTCTCCTTCTCTAGGGTATTATGAAGTGTGTTGGTAAGATCTTCCATTGCATATGTTTGGTCAACCACTTGTGCCCAAGCTTTAATTGATGGGACCTCTGGTTTCCTCCAAAAAATAGGGATTAAAGATTTTGCTGAGTTTAACAAATGTGGAATAGTTGAACGCTTATATTTTTTAATTGGGTCATTACAATGGAACATAATAGTTCAAGGATCATCAAGAAGAAATATTCCTGCTATCTGTGTAATGCGAAATCTAATTTCAGTCTAAAAAGGTTGCATTATATGGCAAGACCACCAAACATGAGCAGGAGTTACCTCCATACCACAACCTCTCCAACATATAGGACTATAGTTAGAGTACATGTGATGGAAATATACTGGGGAATAATGCCATCTTGTTAACATTTTAAGATTCATTTCAGCTGCTTTCGAAACTACAGAGGAATATGGACCAATTGGAGAATTCTATCTATATACTTGCTCAATAGACGTTAGGTCTTTAAACGATTGAATGGGTTTGGCGAAGTTCGAATGAACTGAGATAGTTGTAAATAGTGCCATTTGTCAATCTCAAACTTATGTGATGGAGGAGGTGTGGAGTGTTGCCCCAGGTTAAGAACCCCTGGTCCATCTGACCTTGAGGGAAATATGAATGACCTAAAACGGGTAACATGGGTGAGTTGTATTTTCCATGGCATTTTATCATAACTAAGTCCCAAATATCAAGAGCTGCATAAGTGAGAGGGATCCAAATCTCTAATTTTTATTTTGGGATCCATGGCATTAGATGCAATGGAGAGTTCGAAAGGCCCGGTTCTATTTGGGTCCACATTTTACTTGACCGATGGGGGGACCAATCCACAATTCTATTTTTTTTTTTTTTTATAATCAAAGTTTTTTATTGAGTTTTCTCAACATCACACAAACAAAAAAAATAGAACAAAGTTGACAAAAAGATAGAGAAATGGCAGTACATAACCATCATGTCAGCAGAGTAAAACGAAGAATAAATCGTATACGACTTGCCACTTAAAACTTTAGAATGAAAAGTAAAAAAAAAGAGTAAAAGGAAAATCTAAATTATATAATGTATACATAAATAAAAATAAGTAAAGACAAAAATAGGAAAGAGAAAAATTGGGGGTTGGACCAAAAAAAACAAAAAATTCAGAAAAAATTCAAGAAAAAAAAAATTCAGAAATAGGCACCCTACGATACCCATCGGGGAGGGGACAATGACTCTCTGTGGAAAGCAGAGCATATGGCTCAAAATACAGTGTCGTGAGATCACAAGCGAAAATCACTTCAGGGTAGCCCCGTAGCCCCACCCCGGCCGGGTCACCTGGACCCCCCCCACGCCATCAGCAAGTTGGGCGTCACAAAAGGGGGAAGGGATGGCCCAGGCAAGCACAGCCAGGGGGAGGCTCAACCCAAACAGGGTCTTGGGCCGCATCCGAGCATGGAGGAAGCAAAGTGATCCCACATAAGAGTCCCTCCGCGCCCCGAGTGATTTAATACTTATGTGGTTAGGGGGGTGGAAGACAGGGGGAAGGCAGAGGGAAGGAGGAGGAAACTAAACCGAATAGAAATGATCAGGGAGTCACAGTGGAGATCCCATCCCATTTAGGGAACAATATATGTAGGAAAAAAATTGAGAGAAAAAAATGAGAGGTGAAACAGGGGGAGGGGGGGATCCACCCGACAGAGGCCGCATGAGTTAATAAGGGTCACATCCAGGGGGCGCTCACTGACTAGACGTCACTCCTTGACTACTCGCTACAATCTCATGTGAGTAGTATTGCCAACCAGCCCAGGTGTCCTTAAATCTATCATATTTATCCTTAGCCCTGTCTCTT